>CM055122.1:1142714205-1142869649 GCA_029206835.1 Rana muscosa
GAGGACAGTTCCTCCGCTTGAGGAGGAACTGCACCCGAGAGCAGGACTTTTTGGTTCAATCTCAGATTTTGAAGGCTAGATTCATTGATAGGGGCTACTCAGCAGTCCAGTTGAATGCAGACATTGCTTCTGTATTGGCAATGGAAAGACCATCCCTCCTTGTTGAAAAACAGGCGAAAGCTAAAGAGGATAGATTTAGATGGTCTTTCTTTACATCCTATTCCACCCAACATAAGGAAATTAAGAAAATCCTAAATAGACACTGGAAGGTCTTACAAAGCGATAGAACTTTGGGCCCTTCCCTGCCTGAGCGGGCTGGCGTAATTTTTAGG
Organism: Rana muscosa; assembly: GCA_029206835.1. Lineage (NCBI taxonomy): Eukaryota > Metazoa > Chordata > Amphibia > Anura > Ranidae > Rana > Rana muscosa. The sequence continues at coordinate 1,142,714,538 of CM055122.1, forward strand.
GGTGCACACTCCATTCAGGGGGAGGTGGCCCCTAATATAATAGACCCCCCCAAAAGGATCTCTTTCTTTCCGGAAGCCAATGGATATTATCCCTGTCGAAAATGTAATGTTTGCATGGTTAATGTGTTGGGGAGACGTAAAACAGACACATTCAGCTCTAGTGTCACGGGACGCAGTTATACTATGTCACAATTTACTACCTGCGTCACCAGATTTATCGTGTACCTCATCACATGCCCGTGCAAACTTCAATACGTGGGGCGTACTATACGTAATTTTTCTATTCGGGTCAATGAACATCTGGCTAAAATACGTAAGGGATGTGACAAACATACGGTGTCACGACATTATTTAGAACATCATGCAAAGGACCCTAGGGGCACCCAGTTCCAAGTGATTGACAGGTTCGTTCCCCATTGGAGGGGAGATTCCTCCCTACGGGGTGTCTCGAGATTGGAGACTTATTGGATACACGAGCTCAGGTGTTACTCACCCCATGGTATGAACGTTGAGTGGGATCTCAACTGTTTCATCAATCGGGCGTGAGGCACCTGGGCTCGTGTATCCACATTTGGGGAATGGTGAACTTGAGGCAGGTATCCCCCGCGTACGCCTGTATAGGCGACTCGGGTGAAAGAATAGTACATTTACGTATTTTTCTGCCCTTGTATAGATTGTGAGTTTCTTTGCCCCTCCCCTTTTTCCCTTTCTCTTTTGTTGTTAGTAATTTCCTTGTAATATTATTATTTGGGGTTACATTCAATTATTGGTTTACCATCATCAGATTTATCCCCAATCGTTGAATGTATCATTATTAATTAAGACGTGAGTTAGATTCATTCTTCATCAGTTAATTGCTTGATGAATAATTATGGATTAATAAATGAAAAAAAATTTTTCCAATTGTAACCATCATTTTACATGTGTATAAGAGGGATAGCTAGGCGCTTTTGGGCCTTATTTATATCAGCACCTGCTACCGTCTATACAACATGTATTTTGAATATGTATTCTGTCTAATCCCCACAAGAGGGCGCATCGGACGGTTGCATTACTTTAACCCCCCTGCGAGATGTGAAGCTTGTCTCTCTCTCTACACATTCACGTTGGCCGGTATCATGTGATGCGTTATGCGATCACATGACTACAACGTCGGCGTGCGCATGCGCGGGACGCGCGCGCGGACATAGTGCGGCCACGTAGCGTCTCACTGGTGTCCCCATAGGCATTTGCAGCAAACATCTGTTGATGTTACTGCAAGGGGAAGCGCCAGTGGGACTCTGATCTAGCGCCAGAGGGAGTAATATGGAGGCGCTGTATATAGTGCACTAGATTTAGCAGTACTATGCATAGATTGTACTCTGGGGGATGCTGTGGTGTCCCCAGTGCTATATATGAGGGTGTCCCCAGTGACGATTTTGGTCAGGTGGGATCATGACATCCTGTGGAATGTGGTTTATACCGTGGTGAACTTGGGAACTCATTTTATATAGACCATCTAGATAATGAGAAGATCACAATGGGCGGTGCCCTCATTAGGGTAAGTTCCATACAGGTGTCATGATTAGATCCCTATCCTCATACCTAGAATTAGGTTATGGAGGTACATTTATTTGTTGATGTACAATATGTTTAATATACAGGTTATCCAATGCTTTATTGAATTGATACATATAGCTTATGTGTTTCAGTTGCATATTATGAAATTATGTATTGAGATTGTGAGACCTTGTGTCATTTCCTGTTTTGACTCCACCCCTTCCGGGGTGTGTCAGAGTATGTGAAATTCTTATAAATGTTGGCAATATGGGGGGTACAGCGTCATGCCCCTGTTGAAGACTGTAGTAGTCGAAACGCGTAGGGCCTGCTGACGCTGCACCCCATATTGCTTTGAATATATTTTTATTTCGTGATCACTTTTTATTTGTCTGCATGATTGTTGGACAACATTTTTTTATTTAATAAAATTCCGGCAATCGGTTTTTATTGACCTGCACCATCTGGAGTCTTTTTGGTTTTCTTCCATCTTTATATTTTTCGCGGATTGCTGTGGAACCTGGCCCATGTGAGAACCATCCATCGTTTGAGTTACCTTTTCATCATCCGGTTGGAGTTCAAGTGAGGACCCAGGACATCCAGTTACATCCCGTTTGGTCTTGGTGACCATTAAGCCTGCAAGACCCACTGCCGTACGGTAGGTGGGTCCACCATCAGCGGTAAGAGTACCCATCTATAACAACTAGTGTCTTCTCCTTGCTTCATCTTCTACATTGAAGTCCCTTTGTCAGTCTGCATTGTGGGAAGGTCATCCATTGAAGGACATCCATGATCACATATATTTTTGTTATTTGGGACCTTATTCCATTTTCACGTTGTACCTTCACGGTATATCACACAGTTCGCAAAGAGGACAATTCTTCTGAATAACCTTGTAGCGGACTCACATGTATAATTGTGTTATTAGAGCACTGTTGTTTTCATTGCTTTAAGTAGCCATTTACTTATTTTTATTGTTTTGAGCGCCACACTATTTTTATTCACCATTCCTGTACACTTTGTTTGTTTGAGTGTTGGCAGCTTGCATGCACATTGTTTCGGTTTAGCGCAGTATTTTCCCCCTTTTTTCCCAGTAATATTGCTTGACATATTATTTACTGCTGCTCACCATATATATTTTCTCCTTTTTTGTGTTCAAATGGATGTTTTTGAATACAGGGCCTCAAGGTCCTTTAACACACAGGGAGTCTTTACCATCCATAATGCCGACTCAGAAATAAGTGGTCTCTTTGCTAGGCTCAAGAACGCAATGATCTCAGAATTACATCTTCAATGGGACACTGCGTTTCTTGAGCAATATATCAAGGAGAAGATGGTACCCAGAGGTCTCAGGTGGAATGTCTCCCCTCAACAGGGAGAGTCAGACATGATTCTCTGGGCTAATTACTTTAATGATGCTGGTCTACAACTTCTCAATTTTTTGATTGAGAAAAAGCGGGTTAGGATGTCCGCATTAGATAAAGAAATCAGGGAAATTAGAGACAAGCTCTCTCCCTCTAGTGGTACTCCTGAATATGTATCTCTTTCCTCTGCTCTTAAAACCATCCTTGAAAAGGAGGAGAAAGATCAGAGGAATAAGAAACAAAAAAAGTACAACCGAGATATAGGTGACTATAAGGGAAACTTAGTCTTTGGCTGGCAGAAAAAACTGGCCAATCAGACAAACAACCCTGAAAATAATTCTAACATGGATCTTTCTGAGCCAGTTGATGTAATTATTGATAGGACTCTTGTCTATGAACCTCCCTCCACATCTTTACGAGGAGGTCAGAACAATAAGGGTGGTACACATACACCCAAGAACAATAAACAAATACCAGCCTTGGCTCCTCACGAACCAGGCCGAGGTAGATACAGTTCTGTACCCCGAGGTAGAGGTCACCCTCAACGGGGTAGAGGTTATGGACAAGGTGATAGGGGCCAGATGTATCCTAGAGATCCATCAGGGAGAATTCCCTTACCTTGGAGGGATAATGGATCTGGTTCTAATATGAATTATACACAGGGTACACCTATACCTACCCAGAACCGTTATACTCTACCACAGGGCGAAGGCCCGTATGACCCGTATTACGACTCCTACTCAAACCCTGGGTGGGGTGAGGAACCACATAGACCAGTATATGGTCATAGTTACAATCACCCTGGTCCACCACAATACCAGGGTTTTCACAAGCCCACTTTCCACACCCCCAGAAGCCCAAGTATAAACGAGGCTCAAGGGGGGGGCGGCGCATCCAGCGCAAAAAGACCAAGGGTAAATTAGGTGCGGGTATTTTTAACCTAAGTTCTATAGTTCTCACTCCTCAAGAACAATCTGTATTAGATAAAGGTCTAAAGTTTGTTCCCCCGCGCAAACTGAACAAATTTTCCACCTTTATCGATTTTCAAAAGTTTATAAGAAAATTAAACATTCAAAGGCATTTTTTAGCACTTCCATCAACTGATGCCCAAAAGAAAGATGAGGTGTCTATTATGCCTTCAATATCTATTCCCTCTACACAATTAGGGAATCAGTTTACTAGTGTACGTTCAGGGCTTTCTAATCCCTCTTTGTTCAACCCCCCAGTGAGCTCAGCTCCTTCCATTAACGTTTTTCATACTTTGGTATTGAAAGATCTTGACGAATTGCCCACCAAAAAAGTCCACCAGGATCCTATTATTGCTACAGGCTTAAAAACTTTATGCAGTAATAAAAATCTCATTGTCCGCCCTGCGGACAAAGGAGGTGGAATAGTAGTACTAGATAAGATAAACTACGTTAATGAGATGAATAGGCTCCTGGAAGACTGAGCGACATATCATCCTCTACCTGGGGATCCTACATTGAAATACAAGAAGGCCCTCGTTGATATAGTCAACGAGGGTTTTTCTCTCAACGTTCTTAATAAAAAAGAACAGGAATACCTGGTGCCTCTTGCACCACGTATTCCTGTGATTTATTACCTCCCAAAGGTACATAAGGACCCAGTCAATCCCCCAGGGCGACCTATCGTCAGCGGGATTGACTCGGTCACTTCACGCATTGGAAAGTACATCGATTTTTTTCTACAGCCTTTGGTGAAATCGATACCCTCTTATCTAAAAGATACGAAGGATACTATCAATTTACTTGAGAAAGTTCGGCACCATGGAGATTTGATTCTTGTTACTGCAGATGTGGCCTCATTATACACCTGTATACCACATCAATTGGGTTTGGGGGCAGTGGAGTTGTTTCTTTCCAGAGACTCCCCACTGCCTTTATTACAGAGGAACTTTATTATGGAGTTGCTCAACTTTGCCACTAGGCATAATTACTTTTGGTTCCAGGGAACATTCTTCTCCCAAATTAGGGGTGTGGCAATGGGGGCTAAATATGCCCCCAGTCTTGCCAACCTCTTCATGGCCCAGTGGGAGGAGGATGTCGTCTATGCCCTCAACAGACCTGAATTGGTTCTGTGGGCTAGATATATAGACGACATCCTCCTCCTATGGAAGGGCACGAGAGAATCACTGGATACCTTCATGAGGACTCTTAATGTTAATGATCGTGGCATCACATTAACATACGAGGCCAGCTCCACGTCGATACATTTCCTAGATTTAGAAATTATAGTTGCCAATGACCGTTTGGAATTTAAAACATACTTTAAACCAACAGACAGAAATGGCTATATCCCCGTCGATAGCTGCCACCACGAACAATGGTTGAAGTCTGTTCCTCGAGGACAGTTCCTCCGCTTGAGGAGGAACTGCACCCGAGAGCAGGACTTTTTGGTTCAATCTCAGATTTTGAAGGCTAGATTCATTGATAGGGGCTACTCAGCAGTCCAGTTGAATGCAGACATTGCTTCTGTATTGGCAATGGAAAGACCATCCCTCCTTGTTGAAAAACAGGCGAAAGCTAAAGAGGATAGATTTAGATGGTCTTTCTTTACATCCTATTCCACCCAACATAAGGAAATTAAGAAAATCCTAAATAGACACTGGAAGGTCTTACAAAGCGATAGAACTTTGGGCCCTTCCCTGCCTGAGCGGGCTGGCGTAATTTTTAGGGGTGCACGCTCCATTCAGGGGGAGGTGGCCCCTAATATAATAGACCCCCCCAAAAGGATCTCTTTCTTTCCGGAAGCCAATGGATATTATCCCTGTCGAAAATGTAATGTTTGCATGGTTAATGTGTTGGGGAGACGTAAAACAGACACATTCAGCTCTAGTGTCACGGGACGCAGTTATACTATGTCACAATTTACTACCTGCGTCACCAGATTTATCGTGTACCTCATCACATGCCCGTGCAAACTTCAATACGTGGGGCGTACTATACGTAATTTTTCTATTCGGGTCAATGAACATCTGGCTAAAATACGTAAGGGATGTGACAAACATACGGTGTCACGACATTATTTAGAACATCATGCAAAGGACCCTAGGGGCACCCAGTTCCAAGTGATTGACAGGTTCGTTCCCCATTGGAGGGGAGATTCCTCCCTACGGGGTGTCTCGAGATTGGAGACTTATTGGATACACGAGCTCAGGTGTTACTCACCCCATGGTATGAACGTTGAGTGGGATCTCAACTGTTTCATCAATCGGGCGTGAGGCACCTGGGCTCGTGTATCCACATTTGGGGAATGGTGAACTTGAGGCAGGTATCCCCCGCGTGCGCCTGTATAGGCGACTCGGGTGAAAGAATAGTACATTTACGTATTTTTCTGCCCTTGTATAGATTGTGAGTTTCTTTGCCCCTCCCCTTTTTCCCTCTTTTGTTGTTAGTAATTTCCTTGTAATATTATTATTTGGGGTTACATTCAATTATTGGTTTACCATCATCAGATTTATCCCCAATCGTTGAATGTATCATTATTAATTAAGACGTGAGTTAGATTCATTCTTCATCAGTTAATTGCTTGATGAATAATTATGGATTAATAAATGAAAAATATTTTTTCCAATTGTAACCATCATTTTACATGTGTATAAGAGGGATAGCTAGGCGCTTTTGGGCCTTATTTATATCAGCACCTGCTACCGTCTATACAACATGTATTTTGAATATGTATTCTGTCTAATCCCCACAAGAGGGCGCATCGGACGGTTGCATTACTTTAACCCCCCTGCGAGATGTGAAGCTTGTCTCTCTCTCTACACATTCACGTTGGCCGGTATCATGTGATGCATTATGCGATCACATGACTACAACGTCGGTGTGCGCATGCGCGGGACGCGCGCGCGGACATAGTGCGGCCACGTAGCGTCTCACTGGTGTCCCCATAGGCATTTGCAGCAAACATCTGTTGATGTTACTGCAAGGGGAAGCGCCAGTGGGACTCTGATCTAGCGCCAGAGGGAGTAATATGGAGGCGCTGTATATAGTGCACTAGATTTAGCAGTACTATGCATAGATTGTACTCTGGGGGATGCTGTGGTGTCCCCAGTGCTATATATGAGGGTGTCCCCAGTGACGATTTTGGTCAGGTGGGATCATGACATCCTGTGGAATGTGGTTTATACCGTGGTGAACTTGGGAACTCATTTTATATAGACCATCTAGATAATGAGAAGATCACAATGGGCGGTGCCCTCATTAGGGTAAGTTCCTTACAGGTGTCATGATTAGATCCCTATCCTCATACCTAGAATTAGGTTATGGAGGTACATTTATTTGTTGATGTACAATATGTTTAATATACAGGTTATCCAATGCTTTATTGAATTGATACATATAGCTTATGTGTTTCAGTTGCATATTATGAAATTATGTATTGAGATTGTGAGACCTTGTGTCATTTCCTGTTTTGACTCCACCCCTTCCGGGGTGTGTCAGAGTATGTGAAATTCTTATAAATGTTGGCAATATGGGGGGTACAGCGTCATGCCCCTGTTGAAGACTGTAGTAGTCGAAACGCGTAGGGCCTGCTGACGCTGCACCCCATATTGCTTTGAATATATTTTTATTTCATGATCACTTTTTATTTGTCTGCATGATTGTTGGACAACATTTTTTTATTTAATAAAATTCCGGCAATCGGTTTTTATTGACCTGCACCATCTGGAGTCTTTTTGGTTTTCTTCCATCTTTATATTTTTCGCGGATTGCTGTGGAACCTGGCCCATGTGAGAACCATCCATCGTTTGAGTTACCTTTTCATCATCCGGTTGGAGTTCAAGTGAGGACCCAGGACATCCAGTTACATCCCGTTTGGTCTTGGTGACCATTAAGCCTGCAAGACCCACTGCCGTACGGTAGGTGGGTCCACCATCAGCGGTAAGAGTACCCATCTATAACAACTAGTGTCTTCTCCTTGCTTCATCTTCTACATTGAAGTCCCTTTGTCAGTCTGCATTGTGGGAAGGTCATCCATTGAAGGACATCCATGATCACATATATTTTTGTTATTTGGGACCTTATTCCATTTTCACGTTGTACCTTCACGGTATATCACACAGTTCGCAAAGAGGACAATTCTTCTGAATACCCTTGTAGCGGACTCACATGTATAATTGTGTTATTAGAGCACTGTTGTTTTCATTGCTTTAAGTAGCCATTTACTTATTTTTATTGTTTTGAGCGCCACACTATTTTTATTCACCATTCCTGTACACTTTGTTTGTTTGAGTGTTGGCAGCTTGCATGCACATTGTTTCAGTTTAGCGCAGTATTTTCCCCCTTTTTTCCCAGTTATACCAGACACATATCCGAACATGCAGCCTGGCAGTTCAGGAAAGGGGGACAAGCGAGTGCCTCCCTTCCTGAACCATACCAGGCCACATGCCCTCAACATGGGCCACATGCTCTCTGCCCCATGTTGATGGGGACAAGGGCCTCTTCCCCACAACCCTGGTCTGTGGTTGTGAGGGTCTGCGGGTGGGGGGCTTATCGGAATCTAGAAGCCCCCTTAAACAAGGGGAGCCCCAGATCCCACCTCCCCATGTTAATGAGTATGGCGTACATAATACCCCTACCCATCCACCCAAACAAAAACAGTGTAGTGTAATAAAAAAAGGGATTTTTATAACAGCTTACCTGTAAAATCCTTTTCTTGGAGTACATCACGGGACACAGAGCGACTTAGTCATTACTAATGGGTTATATAGATACCTTCAGGTGCTGGCACTGGCAACTTCCAAAACCGGAAGTACCCTCCCCTATATAAGCCCCTCCCATCCGGGAGCACCTCAGTTTTGTAGCAAAGCAATAAGTGTCCCAAAAAGAGGGGTGGGAGCTCTTTGTCCCGTGATGTACTCCAAGAAAAGGATTTTACAGGTAAGCTGTTATAAAAATCCCTTTTTCTTTTTCGTACATCACGGGACACAGAGCGACTTAGTCATTACTAATGGGACGTCCCAAAGCAATGCCAAATGAGGGGAGGGATACACTATACATAAGCTGGGCGCCATCAGGCATGAGGATCTTTTGCGGCCTGCAACACACTGCGCCCAAAGGCGACATCCTCCTGACTTCTAACGTCTACCTGGTAGAATCTAGTAAACGTGTGTACTGAAGACCATGTTGCGGCCTTACAGACTTGAGCCAGGGAGGCCTGGTGATGCACTGCCCATGAAGTTCCAACTGCTCTTGTGGAGTGCGCCCTAACTTTGAACGGAGGCGGTCTCCTTCTCAAGCCATAGGCTTGTATTATGACCTGTCGAATCCACTTGGCTAAAGTAGATTTTGATGCTGCCTGACCCTTTCTGGGGCCTTCCGGCAGAACAAACAAAGTATCCGTTCTACGAATCTGAGCAGTGGCTTTTAGATAAGCTTTAACTGCTCTTACTACATCCAAAGAATGCAATAACTTTTCCTCTACCGAGGTAGGTTTGGGAAAAAAAGAAGGAAGAACCACATCTTGGTTCAAATGAAACCTCGATACCACCTTAGGAAGAAAGGCTGGATGAGGACGTAATACTACTCTGTCCTTATGGACAACCAGATATGGCTCCTTACAGGACAAGGCGGCTAATTCCGATACTCTTTTAGCCGAACAAATGGCTACTAAGAAAATCAATTTCCTGGTGAGAAGAACCAAGGCAATGTGTTGCAATGGTTCAAACGGTTGTTTCTGTAGAACCGACAGAACCAGGTTTAAGTCCCATGGACATATGGGAATACTAACCGGAGGGCTAATACGCATCACTCCTTGTATGAAAGCTTTGACTAATGAATGAAAAAGCCAAGGGCCTTTGAAAAAATATTGACAAGGCCGAAATCTGACCCTTGATAGTACTCAAGGCAAGCTTCCTATCTACAGCCCACTGTAGGAAGTCCAGAATCCTACCTATTACGTACTTACGTGGATGCCATTTCTTGGCCTCACACCACGTGATGTACGCCTTCCAGATCCTATAATAGATCTGCCTGGATACCGGCTTCCTGGCATTGATCATGGTAGATACCACAGGATTAGAGAGCCCTCTCTTTTTTAGAATGTGGGCTTCAATAGCCAGGCCGTCAAACCTAGGGCTGGTAAGGAAGGGTGGTATATCGGTCCTTGCGAAAGCAGGTCCGGACGATGTGGGAGAGTCCAAGGACTCCCCACTGACATTTTTACAATCTCCGCGTACCATGCCCTTCGGGGCCACGCTGGAGCCACCAGAATCACTGGTTTCTTTTCTACCCTGATTCTGCGGATTAATCGCGGTAACAATTGTGGCGGTGGGAATGCATATATCAGCTTGAACTGATCCCAAGGGAACACTAGGGCATCCGAGCCACAAGCTAGGGGATCCCTTGTGCGAGACACAAATCTGTCCACCTTTGCGTTGAATCTGGATGCTAGCAGATCTACATCCGGTGTTCCACACCACTGGCATAATGCCTGGAAAACCTCGGGGTGAAGAGACCATTCCCCCGGGCATAATTGCTGGCGACTTAAAAAGTCCGCTCTCCAATTTTCCACTCCTGGGATGAAAACCGCAGATATGGCTGGGACATATCTTTCTGCCCATTCCAGGATGCAATTCGCTTCCCTCTGGGCTGCACGACTCCTGGTGCCACCCTGGTGATTGATATATGCCACTGCTGTGGCATTGTCTGATTGAATTCTGACAGGGGACCCTTGGAGTTTGGATGTCCATGCTACTAGGGCATACCGGGCTGCTCGTATCTCTAAGAGATTGATGGGCAGGGCCTTCTCTGCTTCTGACCACTTGCCCTGGAGAGACCATTGCTCCAGTACTGCCCCCCAGCCTATGAGGCTGGCATCTGTAGTGACCACCTTCCAAGAAACCGGACTGAAGGGTTTCCCTTTTTCCAGATTCTGGGGCACCAACCACCAATGGAGGCTCTTGCGAACGGAAAGGGGACAGGGACATTGGTAAGTCTAAAGCCTGAACTTTTTTGTTCCAGGCTGACAGTATGGTCCTCTGCAAGTTCCTTGAATGGAATTGACCGTAGGGTACTGCTTCGAATGAAGCCACCATTTTTCCCAGCAGCCTCATGCACAGGCGTATGGATGGTTTTCTTTTTGTACCCACTAAGTGGGTCAAATCTTTTAAAGACGACACCTTCTCTGGAGGTAAGAAAATCTTTCTCTGATTTGAATCCAGCCTTAGCCCTAAGTATTCCAGACTTTTGACTGGTCTTAGAGCTGACTTGTCCCGGTTGATAATCCAACCGTGATATTCCAGATACTTGATTGTCTTGTGAATAGCTAATTCCAGCTTTTCCACTGAGTGGTCTATTAGTAGCAGGTCGTCTAGATATGCCATTATTGTTACACCTTGTGTTCTTAGATTGGCCAATAGTGGGGCCAGAATTTTTGTGAACACTCGTGGTGCTGTGGCCAGACCGAAAGGTAAGGCTCTGAACTGAAAATGGCGCCCTTCTACTGCAAAGCGTAGAAATTTCTGGTGGGCCGGAAAGATGGGAATATGCAGATAAGCATCCCTTATGTCGATCGAGGCTAACCATTCCTGCCCTTGTAGGGCGGTGGACACCGATCGGATCGACTCCATCCGAAAAGTCCTGACATGTAGGAACTTGTTTAGCCCTTTTAGATTTAATATGGGCCTCACGTCCCCATTTGGTTTGGGGACTGTGAAAAGGTTCGAGTAAAACCCGAACCCGCTTTCTTCCAAGGGAACCTTCATGATTACACCTTGGAGCAATAGTTGTTCTAGTGCCAGAAGGAGGGATCCTCTCTTCTGGGGATCGCTTGGCACGTTTGATCTCATAAACTGGGCAGGAGGAGTGTCTTAACTCCAGCTTGTATCCCAGACTTACTGCGGAGATCACCCATCTGTCTCTGATGGTGTCCCGCCAGGTCTCTGTAAACAACTGAAGTCTTCCCCCCACCCGATTGAGTGGGGGCAACCCTTCATGACTTGGGGGGAGGTTTTGTACCTCTCTTGACCCAGGGTTTCTTGTTACCCTGTGATTGTCCCTAATTTCTGCCCCCTGAATTTGACCGCGGAGGCCGTCGGAACTGTTTCACAGCCGATGTGCCAGGGACTGGAGAAGTAGTCCTCTTAAAAGAAGGACTTCTACTCTTGTTCTTAACCGGCAAGAGTGTACTTTTACCGGCAGAAATTTTCTGGATATACTTGTCCAGATCTTCTCCAAATAAGCGTTCTCCATGAAATGGGAAGCTAATCAGCAATTTCTTACAGGGAGCTTCAGCAGACCAGTTTTTGAGCCATAGAAGCCTACGCATATGTACTACAGACAGCGTAAAGCGGGAGGCCTGTTGGATTGTATCCTTTATGGTGTCCACCGCAAAACACAAGGCTCTAGGTAGGTCAGCTAGGGCAAGAGCCTGCTGATCTGGCAAGTCCCTTAAGACTTGTTTCAACTGATCTTTCACCGCTTGGCAGACTCCAATCGCTGCTACTGCAGGTTGTGTCACCATGCTTGCTGTAGAGAAAGCAGATTTTAGTAAAGACTCCAATTTTTTATCTATTGGGTCTTTGAACATTGGAACATTATCTACTGGACATGTCAGTGATTTATTCACACAAGAGATGGCTGCGTCCACTGTAGGGACCCTCCATTTTTTTATGAACTTATCCTCCATGGGATAGATCACTGGAAATCTCTTGGGGGGAGTAAATATTTTGTCAGGATGCTCCCAATCCTGGTAAATAAGCCCTTCCAATAAAGGGTGGATTGGGAAGGAACAGACAGCCTGGTGAGCTTTCAGCGACCCCAGCGAGGAAACCGTAGTGGTTGATGGTTCCGCCAGAGGCATTTTAAATGCTGATCGGACCATGTTAGTCAGAGACTGAACCCATAATCTTTCAGCCTGAGATGCTGAGAAAGGTTCTTCCACTGTTGATTCCTCTATAACTGAATCAACCTCATCCTGATCCCCTTCAGGTAGGTCGATCTCTGTGTGGGGCTGTTCCTCCACTAACAGGCACTCTGAAGGAGGAGATGGAGATCGGACGCGCTTTCCCTGTGACAGGGAAGCAGCGATCAATGCTGTTAATCTCTCTTCCAATCCTCCCAGAGCTGAGGATAAGACCTCCTCTGTTATATATACAGGAGCAGGTGGACTGGGGACAGTCGCAGCACCAGGCACTCCTGCGGGGTTCCTACGGCTACTGACCTCTGAATTTTCAGGGGAGATTGATGCAGTACAAGCATGCCCAATATCCTCAGAGCCCGATGGAGACCCCTTTGGCTTCCTGGAAGACTTATTTCCGGAGCGTCTGGACGACATATCCTTTAAGCACAAAGCTGAGGTATTCCCGTCGTCATACACCAATTTTGCTGGTAATAGTCTAACACAGTTGCTGCTATATACCAGCTGGTGTCCACTAAAGTGCCTTTCTATGGCGATGCCTGCATCAACCGCCTCTGTGTGCCACCGTTTTGTTGCTAGCTCTGTTTGCATCCAGCTGACACTTGTACTGTGTCTTTTATACATGCTGGGACGCCTGCACATGCGCAGAAGCGCCGCGGCGCGCATCGAGCGTCATCCACCTGCCCCGCCCCTTTTTTTTCATAGGAGGCGCGTGCACGCGCCCGTGCGCGCGCCCGTTTGCCATTGGCGCCCTTTTCGAAACCAAGCAGGGACTAGGAGCCAGGGCCCTTTTTGCTGGAGGGCCTGTGCGGTGGATGAGCGCAGCAACAGGGCAGAGGAAGTGGATTCCCACAGAGAACTTACCAACTGCCTGGATCTTTTGACTTGAGAAAACCAAAGATCCACATGACAAGAAAAAATGGACCACAGCGGCCTCTAGTGGTTTAACACAGGTACCGCGGTCCTCTTTTTTTTTTTTTTCTTGACTACTATTAAAATTTTACATTTTCCAGTAGTTACAGGCATACACAGATATTAGCGGGAATACCGTTAGGTAACAGACAGAAAGACAAATTAGGCTTGGGGGTCCCCCAATAGAACCAAGTTCCTGGGGGCCCCCACTTACCTGTTCCCCGTCGCAGGACTCTGTTTGGTCCACAGAAGCCCAAACTTCACCTATCACGGCAGGCATTGTAATTAAACCTTCAGGGACCGGGTTCCCAAGGATTCCACTCCCCTGGACCTGTATAGCACCCTGCACATAAAACATCTTGGTCGTGGGTATGACCAGAGCTCTGGATCCCAGGGTCCAGCCCTCCTAAGAGGGGCATTACAGGCAAAACCTTGCTCTTCTCTTGCAAGGCCCGGGTACCGACCGTTTAGCTATGAAGCTTTTTTGGTCGGATCCAGAACAGCTTACTAAGGCCCGTAAAAGAACCTGTACGCAAGCCCAGTGAAAACACATGTTACTCTTTGGCCAACACCTTAGACACTGGCAAAAAACTGAGGTGCTCCCGGATGGGAGGGGCTTATATAGGGGAGGGTACTTCCGGTTTTGGAAGTTGCCAGTGCCAGCACCTGAAGGTATCTATATAACCCATTAGTAATGACTAAGTCGCTCTGTGTCCCGTGATGTACGAAAAAGAAACATGAGTCCTTTATTAAAAATTCATAATGTCCCCTGCGGCAGCTACAATGTCAATCATGATGCCTTCCACTGCCGTCGACCTGCTGGAAAAAAAATGCTCCCCCACTGTTGCTGGCTCCCACCATTACATACTTACATAGTTAGTCAGGTTGATCCAGTCTATCCAGTTCAACTATAAAAATAAAATAAAAAATATCATACAATCCCATTTACCTAATCCTTTAAGCATGATCCAATTTGCTACAGCAGGGGAAACAATTCCTTCCTGATTCCGGAGAGGCAATCGGATTTTCCCTGGATCAACTTTACCTATAATTGTTAGTACCCAGTTATATTATGTACATTTAGGAAAGAATCCAGGCCCTTCTTAAAGCAATCTGCTGAGCTGGCCAGAACCACCTCTGGAGGGAGCCTATTCCACATTTTCACACTTTCATTCTGTCAACTCCGCTGTCTGACAGTTCTTATATAACTTTGGGGCTCAAAGACTGTTCCTTGTGTGTGGAGAAAGTGTGGAAGTTATTTGTTGTCTGGCTGTGCAGAAGTGGGTAACCCAGTCACCTGCAACCCCTGAGGGGGTAGTGCTACAGTAAATGTGCCCAATATGCCATGTCAATTTTGGGAGTGTTTTCTGAAAATTAGCCATCATGTACTACACTCATAGTCACAACAGAAATTATATTTAAAGTGATCCATGGGAAGAAAATGCAAACTAGGAAAGGCATTATTATTCAAAAGTGTGTGTATCCTAACAATGTTAGGATAGACAATTGTTTATAATTACTACATTTTCATTTATTCCAATTAACTTCTATCATGCTGGTATCCATATTAGTGTACTTGCAACAACACAGTTGAATGCTGTCCAAGATAATTTTTTTAATTGGCACTGACAAGTCATTTTTCAGGACAAGCTTTTAGTATAAGCCTTTCTTCTAAGGCCAAGCAGTAAGGATAAATGTAGGTTTACAGATTTTTTCTTTTTTTTTTTTTTTAAATAGATTTTATTGAAGGTAAAAGTCATACAGATTACCACAGCAATAGAAGTAATTATATTTTTACATATCAATAGTTGTGTCAAACCAGTATATTTGATAAGAGAAGACAATAATGCATAGATAACAATACGCATCCTAGGAGATACAAGAGTGAGGTCCCATGCAAGGGATGAATAAACAACGTAGGAGGTAAGAACTTTCAAAGCTAAACATCCCTATGTAAGGGGGGAGGATAAGTGAATGGATCCTGGAACTGGGGAGGACCCTAGGAAAACTGCAAGGCAGAGAACAGAACAAAACAAAAAAAAAAAACCTAGGAAGAAAGAGAAAAGAAAAAACGGGGGGGGGGGGGGGGTGGGGGATGATGGGGGGGGGGAGGAAGTAGACACCAAGCTTCCATTATGAGGGGTATCAAGGAGGTAGACATCAAATTGCACTGGAAATATCTAGAGTGCATCTCACCATGTAGATTCAGATTCAGTCCCATCAATATAGGTCACCCGGGGGGGAGAGAAGAGACACTGGAGGTGATGGGAGGGGTGGCCCATAATAGGAGAATGAAAACAGTTCGAGGTTTGCCCGGTCTTCAGGGGAGTGCGCAGAGACCAAATAGGCTTGCCATCTGTGGTAGAAACGTTGTTTAGCAGTGTCAAGCGAGAAGTCTGTATTTAGTCTATCTTTGAAGAGAAGCAGCAGAAGTTCCTTTCTTTCTCGTACATCACGGGACACAGAGCGACATAGTCATTACTATGTGGGTTATATAGATACCTTCAGGTGCTGGCACTGGCAACTTCCAAAACCGGAAGTACCCTCCCCTATATAAGCCCCTCCCATCCGGGAGTACCTCAGTTTTTTGCCAGTGTCTAAGGTGTTGGCCAAGAAGTAACATGTGTTTTTCACTGAGCTTGCGTACAGGTTCTTTTGGGCCTCAGTAAGCTATTCCGGATCCGACCAAAAAAGCTTCATAGCTAAACGGTCGGTACCCGGGCCTTGCAAGAGAAGAGCAAGGTTTTGAATGTAATGCCTCTCTTAGGAGGGCTGGACCCTGGGATCCAGAGCTCTGGTCATACCCACGACCAAGATGTTTTCTGTGCAGGGTGCTATACAGGTCCAGGGGAGTGGAATCCTTGGGAAGCCGGTCCCTGAAGGTTTGATTACAATGCCTGCCGTGATAGGTGAAGTTTGGGCTTCTGTGGACCAAACAGAGTCCTGCGGCGAGGAAAAGGTAAGTGGGGGCCCTCAGGAACTTGGTTCTATTGGGGGACCCCAAGCCTATTTTGTCTTTCTGCCTGTTACCTAAGGTATTCCCGCTAAATATTCTGTGCATGCCTGTTACTACTGAGAAAATGTAAATTTTTTTATAGTAGTCAAGAAAAAAAAAAAAAAAAGTAAGACCGCGGTACCTGTGTTAAACACTAGAGGCCGCTATGGTTCTTTTTTCTTGTAATGTGGATTTTTTTCTTCCGAAGTCAAATCCAGGCAGTTGGTAAGTTCTCTGCTGGGAAGCTGTCTCCTCTGCCCTGTTGCTGCGCTCATCCATCCCCGGGCCCTGCGGCAGGGATCCTGGCTCCCATCTAGCTCCTTGTTTTTTCAAAAAAGGCGCCGAAGGCGCACGTGCCCGCGTGCGTGCGCGTGCACGCGCCTCTCTATATAGAGGCGATCTGGAAAAAGGGGCGGAGCGGGTGGATGACGCTCGGTGTGCGCCGCGGCGCTACTGCGCATGTGCAGGCATCCAGCATGTTTAAAGGCAATCAAGCTGGCTATTGAAGTGCACAAACAGAGCTAGCAACAGTAAAAAGGCACACAGAGGCGGTTGATGCAGGCATCCCCTAGAAAGGCACTTTAGTAGACACCAACTGATATATAGCAGCAATTGTGCTAGACTATTTTCAGTAAAAGGGGTGTATTACGGCTGGAATACCTCAGCTTTGGGCTTAGGATTATGCCGTCCAGAAGCTCCGGAACTAAATCTTCCAGGAAGCGAAAGGGGTCTCCATCGGGCTCTGAGAATCTTGGGCATGCTTCTGCTGCACCAGTCTCCCCTGAAAATTCAGAGGTTAGTGACCGTAGAGACCCTGCAGGAGTACCTGGTACTGTGGATGTCCTCAGTTCACCTGCTCCTGTGTATGTAACAGAGGAGGTTTTTTCCTCAGCTCTGGGAGGATTAGAAGAGAGATTGTCAACATTAATCGCTGCATCCCTGTCACAGGGAAAGCACGCCCGATCTCCGTCTCCTCCTTCAGAGTACCTGTTAGCGGAGCAACAGTCCCATACAGGGATCGACCTGCCTGAAGGGGATCAGGAGGAGGTTGATTCTGTTATAGAGGAATCAACTGTGGAGGAACCTTTCTCAGCATCTCAAGCTGAAAGATTATGGGTTCAGTCTTTGACTAACATGGTCCGATCAGCATTTAAAATGCACCTTGCGGAACCATCAACCACTACTGTCTCCTCGCTGGGGTCGCTAAAAGCTCCCCAGACTGTCTGTTCTTTTCCACTTCACCCTTTATTGGAAGGGCTCATGTACCAGGATTGGGAACATCCTGATAAAATATTTACTCCCCCCAAGAGATTTCCGGTGGTCTATCCCATGGAGGATAAGTTCATCAAAAAATGGAGGGTCCCTACAGTGGACGCAGCCATCTCTTGTGTGAATAAATCACTGACATGTCCAGTGGATAATGTCCAAATGTTCAAGGACCCAATAGATAAAAAATTGGAGTCCTTATTAAAATCTGCTTTTTCTACAGCAGGCTTGGTGACACAACCAGCAGTGGCAGCTATTGGGGTCTGCCAAGCAGTGAAGGATCAGTTGAAACAAGTCTTAAGGGACTTGCCAGATCAGCAGGCCCTTGCCCTAGCTGATCTACCTAGAGCCTTATGCTTTGCGGTTGACGCCATAAAGGATTCAATCCATCAGGCCTCCCGCCTTACGCTGTCGGTAGTACATATGCACAGGCTTCTATGGCTCAAAAACTGGTCTGCTGAAGCTCCCTGTAAAAAATTGCTGGTTAGCTTCCCATTTCATGGTGAACGCTTATTTGGGGAAGACCTGGACAAATATATCCAGAAAATTTCCAACGGTAAAAGTACACTCTTGCCGGTTAAAAACAGAGTTAGAGGTCCCTCTTTTAAGAGGCCTGCTTCTCCAGTCCCTGGGGCATCGGCTGTGAAACAGTTCCGACGGCCTCCTCGGTCAAATCCCGGGGGTAAAAATCAGGGACAATCGCAGGGTAATAAAAAACCCTGGGTCAGGAGAGGTACAAAACCTCCCCCAAAGTCAAATGCATGAAGGGTTGCCCCCACTCAATCGGGTGGGGGGAAGACTCCAGTTGTTCGCAGAGACCTGGCGGGACACGATCAGAGACAGATGGGTGCTCTCCGCAGTAAGTCCGGGATACAGATTGGAGTTAAAAGACTCTCCTCCTTCCCATTTTATGAGGTCAAACGTGCCAAGAGATCCCTGGAAGAGAGAGTCCCTCCTGTTGGCACTAGAACAACTATTGCTCCAAGGAGTAATTATGGAGGTTCCCCTGGAAGAATGGGGGTTCGGGTTTTACTCAAACCTCTTTACAGTCCCGAAGCCAAAAGGGGACGTGAGGCCCATATTAAATCTAAAAGGGCTAAACAAATTCCTGCATATCAGGACTTTCCGGATGTAGTCGATCCGATCGGTGGCCACTGCCCTACAAGGGGAGGAATGGTTAGCCTCGATCGACATCAAAGATGCTTATTTGCACATTCCCATCTTTCCAGTCCACCAAAAATTTCTACGCTTTGCAGTAGAAGGGCACCATTTTCAGTTCAGAGCCTTACCCTTCGGTCTGGCCACAGCACCACGAGTGTTCACAAAAATTCTGGCCCCATTATTGGCCAATCTAAGAACGCAAGGTGTAACGATAATGGCATATCTAGACGACTTGTTACTGATAGACCACTCAGTGAAAAAACTAGAAGTGGTCGTTCACAAGACAATCAAGTATCTGGAATCTCACGGTTGGATTATCAACCGAGACAAGTCGGCCCTGAAAAAAGTCAAAAGTCTGGAATACTTGGGGCTAAGGCTAGATTCAGGCCAGAAGAAAATATTCTTGCCTCGAAAAAAGGTGTTGTCTTTGAGAGATTTGATCCACTTAGTGGGTACAAAAAGACAGCCGTCCATACGCCTGTGCATGAGGCTGCTGGGGAAAATGGTGGCATCATTCGAAGCAGTACCCTACGGTCAATTCCATTCAAGGAATTTGCAAAGGGCCATACTGTCAGCCTGGAACAAGAAAGTTCAGGCCCTAGACTTACCAATGTCCTTGTCCCCTTCCGTTCGCAAGAGCCTCCGTTGGTGGTTGGCTCCCCAGAATCTGGAAAAAGGGAAATCCTTCAGTCCGATTTCTTGGAAGGTGGTCACTACAGATGCCAGCCTTATAGGCTGGGGAGCAGTACTGGAGCAATGGTCTCTCCAGGGCAGATGGTCGGATGCGGAAAAGGCCCTGCCCATCAATCTCTTAGAGATACGAGCAGCCCGGTATGCCCTAGTAGCATGGACATCCAAACTCCAAGGGTCCCCTGTCAGAATTCAATCAGACAATGCCACGGCAGTGGCATATATCAATCATCAGGGTGGCACCAGGAGTCGGGCAGCCCAGAGGGAAGTAAATTGCATCCTGAAATGGGCAGAAAGATATGTCCCAGCCATATCCGCGGTATTCATTCCAGGAGTGGAGAATTGGAAGGCGGACTTTCTAACAATTATGCCCAGGGGAATGGTCCCTTCACCCCGAGGTTTTTTGGACAATATGTCAGCGGTGGGGAACACCGGATGTAGATCTGCTAGCATCCAGATTCAATGCAAAGGTGGACAGGTTTGTCTCTTGGACAAGGGATCCCCTAGCTTGCGGCTCGGATGCCCTAGTGTTCCCTTGGGATCAGTTCAAGCTGATATATGCATTCCCACCGCCACAATTGTTACCTCGATTACTCCGCAGAATCAGGGTAGAAAAGAAACCAGTGATTCTGGTGGCTCCAGCGTGGCCCCGAAGAGCATGGTACGCGGAGATTGTAAAAATGTCAGTGGGGAGTCCTTGGACTCTCCCACATCGTCCGGACCTGCTTTCGCAAGGACCGATATACCACCCTTCCTTACCAGCCCTAGGTTTGACGGCCTGGCTATTGAAGCCCACATTCTAAAAAAGAGAGGGCTCTCTAATCCTGTGGTATCTACCATGATCAATGCCAGGAAGCCGGTATCCAGGCAGATCTACTATAGAATCTGGAAGGCGTACATCGCCTGGTGTGAGGCCAAGAAATGGCATCCACGTAAGTACGTAATAAGTAGGATTCTGGACTTCCTACAGTGGGCTGTAGATAGGAAGCTTGCCTTGAGTACTATCAAGGGTCAGATTTCGGCCTTGTCAATATTTTTTCAGAGGCCCTTGGCTTCGCATTCACTAGTCAAAGCCTTTATACAAGGAGTGATGCGTATTAGCCCTCCGGTTAATATTCCCATATGTCCATGGGACTTAAACCTGGTTCTGTCAGTTCTACAGAAACAACCATTTGAACCATTACAGCATATTTCCCTGGTTCTTCTCACCAGGAAATAGATTTTTCTAGTAGCCATTTGTTCGGCTAAAAGAGTGTCGGAATTAGCAGCTATGTCCTGTAAGGAGCCATATCTGGTTATCCATAAGGACAGAGTAGTGTTACGTCCTCATCCAGCCTTTCTTCCTAAGGTGGTATCGAGGTTTCATTTGAACCAAGATGTGGTTCTTCCTTCGTTTTTTCCCAAACCTAGTTCGGTAGAGGAAAAGTTATTACATTCTTTGGATGTAGTAAGAGCAGTTAAAGCTTATCTAAAAGCCACTGCTCAGATTCGCAGAACGGATACTTTGTTTATTCTGCCGGAAGGCCCCAGAAAGTGTCAGTCAGCGTCAAAATCTACTTTAGCCAAGTGGATTCGACAGGTCATAATGCAAGCCTATGGCTTGAGAAGGAGACCGCCTCCGTTCAAAGTTAGAGCGCACTCCACGAGAGCAGTTGGAACTTCATGGGCAGTGCATCACCAGGCCTCCCTGGCTCAAATCTGTAAGGCCGCAACATGGTCTTCAGTACACACGTTTACTAGGTTCTACCAGGTGGACGTTAGAAGTCAGGAGGATGTCGCCTTTGGGCGCAGTGTGTTGCAGGCCGCAAAAGATCCTCATGTCTGATAGCGCTCAGCTTATGTATGGTGTATCCCCCCCCTCATTGGGCATTGCTTTAGGACATCCCACATAGTAATGACTATGTCGCTCTGTGTCCCGTGATGTACGAGAAAGAAAATAGGATTTTTATAACAGCTTACCTGTAAAATCCTTTTCTTGGAGTACATCACGGGACACAGAGCTCCCACCCCTCTTTTGGGGACACTTATTGCTTTGCTACAAAACTGAGGTACTCCCGGATGGGAGGGGCTTATATAGGGGAGGGTACTTCCGGTTTTGGAAGTTGCCAGTGCCAGCACCTGAAGGTATCTATATAACCCACATAGTAATGACTATGTCGCTCTGTGTCCCGTGATGTACTCCAAGAAAAGGATTTTACAGGTAAGCTGTTATAAAAATCCTATTTTTTGACTTGTGAAGTATTCGGGGGAATATTGGATATCCAATTTTTCAAGATGGCTCTCCTGGCGAGTAGTAGACATATCAGAGACCAGTCTTTATGTGAAGGGGGGCCTTTGTGGACCATGGCAGCAACAAAGTGTCCCAGTAACCAAAGATGAGGAGGAATGGGTTCTTAGGTAGTTTCATCAGGGTCACTTTGAAGATGTAAGCCAGAACTTGATCCCAGAAGATGGATATGTGGGGGCACGACCAGAAGCGGTGCGTCAGGGAAGGTTTGAGTTGACGGCAGAGAGGGCATGAAGAAGAGGTTTGTGATTGGTTGGCGTAGAGAAAGGGAATGTGAGCACGATGCACAATTTTCAGCTGAGTTTCCCTCCAAATTTCGTTGGGGATCAGTTTATGTATAGTATTAAGGCCCTGTAATAGTTTGTTGACCAGCTCCGTGTCTGGGAAGTCTTTGGTCCAGTTGGCCACTGATGAGGAAGCTAGGGATGATGTTGTTTTTAGTAGAAGAGGTCGATATATATCCAAGATCTTATACGAACCTTCCGAAAGGAGGACTTCCGTGATAGAATTTTTGAACCTTTTGTTATCGTTTCTACATGCATTCTTTAGAAAACTGACACATTGTCCATAGTGAAAAGGGTGGGATTGTGGAAGTGAGAACGCGTCGGCTAGGGATTGGAAATTTATGGGACGACCTGTCTCCGGATCACAGAGTTGTGAAAATTTTGTAAGTCCTTTCCGATGCCAGGTGGCAAAGGGATGTTGCTCTAGGCCTGGGATGAAGGTCGGGTGGCCTTGAATTGGAAGGTGGCCGGATATGAAGGGCGAAAGATGCAGGCTTTTTCTGACTTCTCTCCATGCAATGGCCGTGTCTCTTAGTAAAAGGTTATGTTGGAATGGTATTGGAACAGATTTCCACTTGCAGTGGAGGAGAGCTACTAGGGAGTATGGGTGTGCCATTTGGGTTTCCAAGGCATAATTGGAGTAGCGGGACGCTTGGGCTATCCAGTCTAGACCTGTCCGTAGTAGGCAAGCTAGGTTATAGGTTCTAACATTGGGGAGACTAATACCCCCTTTGCGCCTGGGAAGATATCATTTATGGAGGGCTATACGTGGTCGCCTACCTTTCCAAAGGAATTTAGAGATGGCTGCATTGAGAACTTTTGTATGCTTATGATGCAGAAGAAGTGGTATAGTTTGGAGTGGGTAAAGTAAACGAGCAAAGCTGACCATTTTCACCAGGTGACATCTTCCCAAGAGCGAAAGAGGCAGATCCATCCAATTATCAAGTTCCTGAGATATTTTTGTGAATAGAGGGGGATAGTTGAGATGATAGAGAGAGGAAGGTGTTTTCCCTATTTTGATCCCTAGGTATGTGATATGGGAATGTGCTACCTTGAAAATAGAGTGATGTATCCATCGGGGCGTGAGCCTATGGGAAGGATTTCACTTTTGCTATAATTTATACGAAGGCCTGAACATATTCTGAATTCATTGATTACGGACTTGATTGTGGGCATATCCAAGGATGGGTTAGAAGAGAAAATAAGGACATCGTCGGAAAAGAGAGAGGTACGTAGTTCGTGATCACCAATGTGAATGCCATGTAGTGGGGCCGTTTGGTTTAAAAATAAGGGTTAAGGGTTCTAATGCTATATTAAATAGGAGCGGGGACAAGGGACAGCCCTGCCTAGTGCCTTTATGGAGATGAAATTCCTCCGAAAGAAGGCCCGCTGCCACCAGCCTAGGTGCTGGAGCGGTATACATGGACTCTATAAGGCGGGCGAAGGGGCCGGTGAATCCCATAGAGGACATTACTAAAGAAAGCCACTCAAAACTAACGTTATCGAAGGCTTTCTCCGCATCTAGAGTGATGATTGCAAAATCACCCCTCATGTTATTTTTGGCATGTTCCAGGGCCAGCATCACTTTCCTGATATTTAGAGTGGCAGTCCTGCCTTTAACAAAACCCGATTGAGTGGAGTGGATTAAAGAAGGAATGATGGATGCTAACCTGGTGGCAATCATTTTTGAGAGAATCTTGACATCTAGATTTAAAAGTGAGATAGGCCGATAGGAACCTGGTTCTAGGGGGTCTTTGCCTTTTTTGGATAGTAATTTTATGGTGGCTTGGTTCCCCGTGGGTAAGTACGGGCCACCAGACCATATGTGTTGATATACCTCACATAGGGTGGGTTCCAATAGTGATCTTAGGGACTTGTAAAATTTGCTTGTGAAACAATCAGGGCCAGGGGCTTTAGAAGGGGCTAGGTTCCGGATGGCCAATGATATCTCAGCGAGGGACATGGGCAGGTTCAGGCTTTCTAATTGTGAGGGAGTGATTTCGGTGAGGGATATTTTTTCAAGGAATGAGAGTGCCATTGGTTTATCTATGGGATCGGCAGCGTATAGGGATGAGTAGTAGTGGAGCATAGCTTCGTTGATGTCTCGCTGCGAGGTTCTGATAGAACCCGTAGCGTCTCGGAGGGAGGAGATACATGTCGGGCGTTGAGGACCCTTGCAAAGACTGGACAGTAGTTTCCCTGCTTTGTTCCCGAATTTATGTAGGGAGGCGTCAATGTGCGCTTTTTTCGTCAGTTCAAGGGT
The DNA here is from genome assembly GCA_029206835.1 of Rana muscosa. Taxonomy (NCBI): domain Eukaryota; kingdom Metazoa; phylum Chordata; class Amphibia; order Anura; family Ranidae; genus Rana; species Rana muscosa. The sequence goes on from CM055122.1 coordinate 1,142,739,181, forward strand.
GTCTGCCCACGCTTCAAAGGCTCGTTTAGCTACTTGCCAAGCCTTCCTATTATCAGGGGAGTCCTTTATGTACAGGGATCGTTGGGTTTGGTGTAGCCGGGAACTAGCTAATTTGTAATTTGCTACGGCATTTCTTTTGAAAGAGGCGGCATAGGATATGATCCGACCGCTCAGGAAGGATTTGCCAGCTTCCCAAAACAAATTAGGGTTATCTAGGTGCAAAGCATTGGCCGAGAAGTATTCGGACCATGATTTCTCTATGTACTGTAAAAAGTCAGAGTTATTATGTAGGTATGTGGGGAATCGCCATAGTCTGGGGTTTGGGTGAAGGTCGGGGATGTCGAGTGATACCGAAACAGGAGCATGGTCTGAGATGACAATGTCATGAATGTCAGATTCCGATATCATGGGGACAATGTCGTCAGAGCAGAAAATGTAGTCAATCCTGGTTAAAACATTGTGGGGGTTGGAGTAAAAAGTGAACTCTCTGTCAGCTGGGTGTCTGAGACGCCAAATGTCATGAAGGTGAAGGGAGTCAATCATGGAGGCAAGGAGGGTCGCACCTCTGGGGGCAGGTAGAGATCGGGGGCTTCTGGAGCAAGACCTGTCATCAATTGGGTGAAGGATAGTATTAAAGTCTCCGCCGATAATATGTGGGAGAAGCGGATCCCGAAGGAGCCAAGTAGACAGTTCGCTAAAGAATTGTTTGGGGGGGTTATTAGGGGCGTAAATGTTAGAGATAATGAAGTCTTTTACCCCTAACTGAACATGAATCTATAGGAGTCGTCCTTGTGAATCTGAGTGGGTAGAGACAACCGTGCAGGGAAGAGTTTTGTGAATGAGTATTAGGACCCCTGCCTTGCGCCCCAGGGATTCGGAGCCGAGGACTGAGCCCACCCATAGTTTTTTCATGCGTGGGAAATCTGAAGCGGAGAGGTGGGATTCCTGAAGGAGGGCAATGTCTGTTTCGAGTCTTTTTAGATGGCGGAGAATTTTCAGTCTCTTATTAGGGGAGCGGAGCCCTTTAACATTCCAGGAGACTATTTTCATATTAGGGGGTCAATGGAGAGGAGCTGGGCTGATGTAGTAGGGTTGGATCGAAGTAGGTAACGGAAGTGAGCTATGAGAGTAGTATGGGACAATGAGTTGTCTACGCTACAGGGAGGTGGTGATGAAGTGTTCAGTGTTGGAAGCATACCTTGGCTTGGGTGAAGTAAAAGAAAAAAAGGATATCGGGGGAGGGGTTGAGAAAATAAGAACAAAAAAACATATCGTACGGACTTCACTTTTTTCCACATGGAGTCGCTGTGTAGTCCAGCTCCCCAGACGATGCAACATTTTGCGAAACGCGTCGGGAGACTCTACTGCTGCTACTGAGTGTCTTTGCAAAGCATCAAATCTATGGATTGAATGTAAGTGTACTTGCCTATATTCATTAAAATCCTTTGCGTTATTACGCTATGTGCCATCTCCCTTCTTTTTCCACATGAACTTTATGTGAGTCAAATTTCCTATTGGCTTGAATTTCTGGTATCCCCTCCTGAGCTTGGACCTTGGATATAAGGGTGCGCAGTGTTTATCTGGTTCCATATGCACGGAAGTATACATATTCAGCCTGTTTGACCCCATACACGTATGTGTATTGGGTCCACTACATCTGGTAAGCCTCCCCTTCACGTGGTGGTGGTTATGTTACAAGTCACATATTTACTTTGGAAGATTCACTTGCACCTTTTGGAATTGATTTGAATATATGTTTCATCACATCTATTTGGAGTTCTATATATAATTGGACTTTTTATTCATTAATATATTTGGATTTTTATTTATTATTTTTTCTGTGATTCAGTTAATTTTGGAGCACTTGGTTTTTCACATTGTCATACACATAGCGCTGCATTTTTTGTATACAGCTCCCATTGCAAGACCCGAATAATGCAGCCTTGACAAAAAGAAAACCCACGAATTCAGGGGTGATCAATGTAGCAGATTCGGATCGTGTACGGAGAGAGATAAAGGCTCTACGCAGGGGGGCCAGAGGGAACAAACATTTGTACCAGCAATGTAAAAGCAGAGAGAAAAAAAAAAAACATATCTATCATAAACATGTAAAGAGCAAGGAGAAAGGAAAGGACTGGCCTACCATCAAAATGCAAGTCTGGTTTTCAAAGTCGGTAGGAGAGACCGGTGAGGTATCTCGCCTCAGGGGTAGGGCTGTTCGGTTGGGTCATGCGTGACCATAGCCGAGAAGATGGAAGAAGAGTATTAGTCGATTCAGCTGAGCATGGATTGGTGCAGGTCAGGTTTCGAGGGCCTGAATCTTTTTGGTGAGTCCTTACGCGGGCTTCTTTGGTCGAGACCTCGGTTGATTGAAATCATGCTGGATGAGGGGCTGAGGTGAGGTCCCGAGTAAAGAGAGCGTAGGAAGGCTTCTGCTTCAGATGGGTCTTGGAATGAAAGCTGGTCCCCATTGGGTGCTTTGAGCCGCAGGGTGGCGGGGAAGGCCAGGGTGAATTTGATTTGTTGACGGTGCAGTTCCGTGCAGACTTGCTGGAAAGCCTTCCTTTTTTTGGATACTTCTATGGAGTAGTCCGCAAAGACCAAGATCTGCATTCCGTCTATCTGGAGAGATCTGGATTGCCGGAATTTTTGCAGAATGGAGGCTTTGTCTGCATAATTCAGATATTTGGCGATAATCGGTCGTGGCGACTTGCGATCTGAGTTAAAGAGTCCCATGCGGTGTGCCCTTTCCACTGTGCAAGGGCCGGGGAGGCCTAAGGACTCTGGAATACGTCTTGCACATAGATCCGTGAGGGCTGATGGTTGCAGAGATTCTGGGATGCCAATAAAGCGCAGATTGCACCTCCTGGACCTATTTTCCAAATCGTCCAGCTTGTCTAATATGAACTGATTGGTTTTGTCCTGAGCATGTTTCAGGGCCTGGGCTTGGTACAGTTCATCCTCCAAGGTAGATATGCGGTGTTCTGCCTCATTGAGCCTAGTGGAGTGTTCTCCTAGTTGGGCCTTGAGCTGCTGCATGCCTGCACTGACAGCTTTCTCCATGGAGGCAGCTATCATGGGGGTGAGGAGAGCTGCTACAGCCTGTGCAATACTTTCTGTGGTGTTGTCCCCAGCAGGAGGTGAAGGAGGAGAAGGCTGTGGTGGGGAGGTGAGCGAATCACCGCTTACCTCCATTGCAGGCGCCGCTTCCGAGGAGGGAGCCGAGTAGGCCGAAACCGCGGCCTCGATTTGCGGGTGTGCCTGTAGAGCCACCGCGGTCGCGTACGAGCGAATGTCGTTTTTTTCGACAAAACGGTCCATGGCATGGCCGTGAGTGACCAGGGGGGGTGAGCGGATGGTCAGGGTAGGTGTCCTAGGGTTTTATATGCCGTTTTTTGGGGTCAAGCTGCGGAGCTAGTGAGGAAGGCAGCTACTCCATACGGCGCCGGAACCGGAAGTTCTACAGATTTTTTCTAAACCTACAGTGCCTTGAAAAAGTATTCATACCTATTGAAATGTTCCACATTTTGGCATGTTACAACCAAAAACTTAAATGTATTTTATTTGGATTTTTATGTGATAGACTAACACCGCGTGGCACATAATTGTGAAGTGGAAGGAAAATGATAAATGGCTTTCAAAATGTTTTAAAAATAAATATCTGAAAAGTGTGGTGTGCATTTGTATTCAGCACCCTTTACTCTGATACCCCTAACTAAAATCTAGTGGAACCAATTGCTTTGAGAAGTCACCTAATTAGTAAATAGAGTCCATCTGTGTGTAATTTAATCTCAATATAAATAAAGCTGTTCTGTGAAGCCCTCAGAGGTTTGTTAGAGGACCTTAGTGAACAAACAGCATCATGAAGGCCAAGGAACACACCAGACAAGTCAGGGATAAAGTTGTGGAGAAGTTTAAAGCAGGGTGGGTTATAAATAAAAAATATCCCAAGCTTTGAACATCTCATGGAGCACTGTTCAATCCATCCTCGGAAAATTGAAAGATTATGGCACAATTGCAAACCAACCAAGACATGGCCGTCCACCTAAACTGACAGGCCATTAATAAGAGAAACAGCCAAGAGGCCCATGGTAACTATGGAGGAACTGCAGAGATCCACAGCTCAGGTTGGAGAATCTGTGCACAGGATAACTATTAGTCATGCACTCCACAAATCAGGCTTTTATGGAAGAGTGGCAAGAAGAAAGCCATTGTTGAAAGAAAGCCAAAAGAAGTCCCATTTGCAGTTTGCTAGAAGCCATGTGGGGGACACAGCAAACATGTGGAAGAAGGTGCTCTGGTCAGATGAGACCAAAATTGAACTTTTTGGCCGAAAAGCAAAATGCTATGTGCAGGAGAAAGCTAATACTGCACATCACCTGAACACACCATCCCCACCGTGAAATATGGTGGTGGTGGCAGCATCATGTTGTGGGGATGCTTTTCTTCAGGAGGGACAGGGAAGCTGGTCAGAGTTGATGGGAAAATGGATGGAGCAAAATACAGGGCAATCTTAGAAGAAAACCTGTTAGAGTCTGCAAAAGACTTGAGACTGGGAACAAGGTTCAACTTCCAGCAGAACAAAGACCCTAAACATACAGCCAGAGCTACAATGGAATGGTTTAGATCAAAGCATAGTCATGTGTTTGAATGGCCAAGTCCAGAGCTAAATTCAATTGAAAATCTGTGGAAAGACTTGAAAATTGAAACAAAAAGAGAGAGTTTGTTGGGACTTTATATGAAGCACTGCTAAGGGTATTGGATAGGCAATCAAATGTTAATGAATTCAAAACAATTATACATAGAATGATGAAATAACATGATAAACAAGAATAACATCTTCAAAATGTATTGTACATAAAGACATGATTCACAGTATAATAGTAATAATTTCATAAACATAATAATAGTTGTTGCAATTCATAGTCAACATAATTGAGTTAATATTGACAATAAAATCCATAATAATCAATCTCAAAATCACATGATTGCAATGGTGTAGCATAAGGCTGGGGCTCTATGCATTTTGTGGAGATGCCCACTCATCAGAAGCAGTAGCAATATGTATCAATCTATATTGAAACAAAAAATTGCAGAGTGAACAGATGGTTGGCATAGAGGGGGAAAAAGGGGATTCAGAGGAGGAAATGGAAATATTTTCCAAATACTCTTACCAACACAAAGTTGGATATGTAAAAGGTAGTGTTGGATGGCTGGGGTACCCCGGATAGCAAACATCTCCAGGGAGCTGAGGCCGCAGATCCACGGCCGCACTGAGGCAAAAGGAGTTATGCAAAAGACATCAGTGATAATGTGATCCTCAATTAGAAATTACATCTTGGTGCAGGTTGTATAACAGTGCCAATGGATTCCTGTGAATATGATTAAGGTATAAATATATATGTGTAAGTAGAGCTGCACAAGGCACTATGAGGGATTAAAATCAAAAAGGGTATGTGATGGTATGAAGAACCAGGTGGGGAGTAGAAGCACTAGAAGATAGAACCCACACAACCATATCAAAGAAATGTGCGCAAAAGAATTACCAATTAAACCAAACAGTGAACCTAAAACCAACAAATTATTACCTTAAACTGAGACAGGAGAGTGACACACCCAGTGTGTTGGGGTATGAGGTGAAAATGGTGTGTGCTCCACCCAGGTGCAAGCCTATATAGCCACAGGTAGCCACGATATGCCGCCAACGTCACGCTGCGAGATCAAAAGGGAAGTGGCATCGATGCCCAGACACAAAATGTCACTCGGCAATGGCGCTCAAACCTTCTCCTTGTGTGGATCGCTGGTGGATAACATCACGTCCGCATGCAGCGTCAATAGACGCCACACGTCAGGCGTATGGGGCGTGGCGTCAATGTGCGTCAGGCACCCGCCCACCCCCCGCATCCAAAAGAAAAAAAGAGGAGGGAGGGGAGACCTGGAGCATATCGCAGCTCCCAGACATGTAGAGACCAAGGCGGCTCCTGCCAACCACATGATGAATAATAACATATATCATCCCATGTGTCAGCCAGGGGTCACATTGCAATATATAAGTAACATAGGCTAAATTCCATATGCTATCTTAGCTAGTGTGCTTCCATCCCTGACTCATTGAAGAAGGGAATAGGGGTTTGAGACTTTAAATGAGGCAATGAGTGGGTAGGTTCAACTCATTTAAAGTCCCAAACCCCCTTTCCCCTTTTCAAAGACTTGAAAATTGCTGTTCACAGACACTCTCCATCCAATCTGACAGAGCTTGAGCTATTATGCAAAGAAAAAATGGCAAAAATGTCACTCTCTAGATGTGCAAAGCTGGTAGAGACATCCCCAAAAAGACTTGCAGCTGTAATTGCAGCGAAAGGTGGTTCTACAAAGTATTATCTCAGGGGGCTGAATACAAATGCACGCCACACTTTTCCGATATTCATTTGTAAAAAATTCTGAAATCCATTTATAATTTTCCTTCCACTTCACAATTATGTGTCACTTTGTGTTGGTCTATTACATACAATCCCAATAAAATACATTTCGATTTTTGGTTGTAACATGACAAAATGTGGAAAATTTCAAGGGGTATGAATACTTTCTCAAGGCACTGTATGTTCATCAGCACTGCTGGGACCTAAAAGAAAGGGTTAACCCTGAAAGCTTGTTCTGAAATAGTAACCGTTAATGGAAATAAAATAAAGTACTTAGCTGTGTTCTAGTAAACTTTTTATCAAAACATGAACCACATGAAGTGTAATATAGATTGATACAACACCTTCTTTGGTTTGTTATTTACAAGAATTTAGAATGCAGAGATAAAGCACAGTAACTATGAGCTAGATTGCTATTCCCATTAGAAAGCTGAGCACCACATTTGGGTTGAGGACCAGTTAAAAGTATAACTATTGCGAAACTATAAAATCACATTTGTTATGGAGGCTGCCCATATGAGTCTCTTTGTTTTTCTAAGTACCTCTGCATTTTGCTAACTGTTGATCCTGCCAGTAGAACCAATGGAGAGTAATTTCCTTTAATAGGGTGACAACACTACTTCAGAAGTGAAACATTGAAGCATTTTTATCCTTGCTGCTGTCGTAACTGTCTAAATGTTGACAGTGTTGATAGTCATTTGAAATAATAACCATGCTTATCTCTGCCCAAAACCTTTTACCCTATCTGCTGACGCTTAGGTAAATGATATATAAGATCACTCCTCTAATCCTCCATTACTGTTTAGCAGGATGCAGGAAATCCAGATTCCCAGGTACTTTTACCTTTTAAAAAAGATCATTTACATTTTTTTTAAGACAGTTAGCTGGCCAATTTGCGCTGAAAACGCAAAAGCATTAGTTGGACTTCATTACAAACAGTTGTTTATGATAGCATATAAAAATACACAATTACTGTAAATGTACAAATAACATAACAAATAACTACAGCAAACAAATTACTGACATGCAGCATGAAGAAATTGTTGATATTAATAAAATGTATTTTTATCTTAAAATTTCTGTTTTGAATAAATGATTGTACTTAATACATATATAGTCATCATATCGAAACCTGTATTCCATGTTTTTCTTCACTATAATATCATTACTTGACTCATGGAAATACTATTACAAATGTAATTAATATAGAATTTCTGGGGTCATTTATATTAACAAAATTCAAACAAAGCAATTTTTTTGTTAGCGTTAAATCGCCTAAAGTTCATTATACTTATTCATCATACTTACAGAAATGAAAATGCAGTATTTAACTTAACTATATTGAAATAAGCGATCTTCTGCATTCAGGAGTTAAAGTAGGAGCAAATAGTCAACTAATTAAAATATCACCTCTCCTCCAAATAACGGACACTTTAAGGCATAACCTCCCACTATGTATCTATGACTCTAATTGCAGTCGCAAGTGCAGACTTGAAGGGGAAAATTCTAATTAATTTCTCAGGGAACAAATACTAAGAGGGCAGCATATTTCAAACACATAATGCAAATCCAACTATGGTTCTTGGTATGATAGTTTCAGCTGGCAGTTAATTACTACAGTATCTCTAAATGTACAGGTGACGCCCCAAGCCTTACATCAGTATTCTTTACTTCTCTTATTTCTTTTTACTTATCTTACCACTTTCACTTGTTATTCTTCCATAATTCCTTGTCTGTGCAGTAATCCAATGTAATATGGAGATTTGCCTGAATATTTTCATGTAGGTCTGTCTGATCTTTTTAGATTTACACAATTCAAGAATCCATCATGATATAGGATCTGTATGATCATCCACAGATTGCATACATGTGCATATTCAGGCAAATATAAAAAACAAAACAAAAAAAAAAACAGTTAATTGCAAAATGAAGATACCGTTACTTTATTCATTTCTGTTTTGTTCATAATACTGAAATGTAATACTTTACCTGTAGATAACCTAAATGGTGCAATATACACTACCCTTTCTCTATTCTAATAAAGTATTCTTACAATCATATAAATCCAATGTGTTGTGTGCAAAATGATTGAGGGGACTTTGGGGTTGATTTTCTAAAGACAAATATCTGTCCCCTTTACAAGGAAATTTTCTCTTAGCTTAGTCAATGATGTGAAACTCTGCTGACTTCCATCATCAGCTTCATACTGTGAATGGTTCTTAAAGGATAAGTTCACCTTTGGGAACATGTTACTGTGTGTGAATGAACTACAAGCCCTGACATTCTTAGCGGCTGTTGGCTTGTACAGTAGTTCTCAATGAACTAACACGGTGCTGTGGAACGCTGTGGTAGTTCATTGACTCTAATGCCCCATACACACGATCATTTTTCATGCCGTTAAAAATTACATTAAAAAAAATGGCCATTAAAAATGATCGTGTGTATGCTCCAGAGCATTTTTAACGACGTGAAAAACGGGCATTAAAAATTTCGAACATGCTCTCTTTTTTCACGTCGTTTTTCATGTCGTTTTTTTTAACGACGTGAAAAACGATAGTGTGTATGCTTTAACGACGTGAAAAAAAATGCGCATGCTCAGAATCAAGTATGAGACGGGAGCGCTCGTTCTGGTAAAACTAGCGTTCGTAATGGAGATAGCACATTCGTCATGCTGTAACGGACTGAAAAGCACTAGACTGAAAAGAGCGAATCGTCTCTCAACAAACTTTACTAACATGAAGGGTGGCGCCATTCGAACGGAACTTCCCCTTTATAGTGCCGTCGTACGTGGTGTACGTCACTGCGCTTTTCTTGAACATTTTTTAAAATGATGGTGTGTACGCAAGACAGGCTTGAGAGGAAACAAGAAAAAAAATGACAAGAAAAACGTCAGTTTTAAAAATGACATTAAAAATGATCGTGTGTATGGGGCATTACTGTCAGTGTATCTGCCTGCCTGTATGGGATGTAGGGCACACAGATATACTGACAGATCTGAAGGAGACCTGCATGGCACCAGTGATCTTCTGATTTCTGGTGCAATGCTTTACAGGCTTCAAAAGAAAAAAATAATACATGCACATATTTTTACCTGCAAAAAAAGTGCATTCACTATTTTTTCTAAAAGGTGAACTTATCCTTTAAGAATGCCAGCAGATGAAGGCACCGCTGAGTCCTTAATAACCATTCACTTGTATAACTAGGAATCCCAGGCTGCGTGTGCAAAGGGGCAGGGATCATTTAAAAAAGGACATGTGGTGGCTAGGCAGGCTTTGTCTTTTGACAGTTTTGTGCAGCCCGGGCGATCTTTCACTTCTGCATCCACAGAATCTCATTGATCCCATACAGACTCCTGTAGACTCCAGACTGGAATCACCAGCACCCTAGTGGTTAGTTGAGAACTGCAAGCCACCACTGTGACCGGACTTGACAGGAATGACACGGCTGTGTTGGTTGAGCCCCGTACAACCATGCTATTTATAAAATGTGATATCAGGTGCAGGTCCCCTGTCCGTTGTCATGTGGGCGGATGAGGAGGATGCTGGGGACTGCTCCAAAGTATCATGTTACATTTTGCACCCTAAATATTGGTGTAACATGTAACACTTATGCGGGCGCGCTACCGTGTCCTGCTGCTGTGTCAATTGACACAGACAGCAGGACTCAGCCCCGCTCCCCAGCTCCCGCGTCATTGGATTTGATTGACAGCAGCAGGAGCCAATGGCTGCACTGCTATCAATCTATCCAATCAGGACCTGAGACACCGGCTGAAGCTGGTATGCTCGTCCCCATCTCTGGATAGACTGGGTTCAGGTAAGTAAAAGGGGGCTCTGGGGGGCTGCTGCGTCACAGGAGGTTTTTCACCTTAATGCATAGAATGCATTAAGGTGAAAAACCCTGAGGCCTTACAACCCCTTTAAGGCTTTTTTTATTGCCCTCTTAAAAGTGATCTGCAGTGGATCACTTTCACAGGGAGGTATAGCTTTAGCTGGCAGGCATTCAGGGGGTGCTACTGCCACCTCCTGAATGCCTGTTTTTTTACTTTTATTTTTACATTTCCAATTTTTATTGTGTGGCCACGCCGCAACTGTAAACTAAGTGATCAGCTTGTGGTGGTGGTGTGACACCATTGGACTCAATAACTCCCCCAGCCACCCTTCTTCAACAGCCTTTGGGATTACAAATTCTGTCAAAGCTCTGGCATATCATTCTATACATTTAACATCCACTGCTTAGCAATACAGTAGCATCCTGAAAATTGTAACCAGGCACTTTGTTGGACAATCGTTAGCCCAAATGACATGGATCCCCAAATGGCATTGATTATATACAATGCAACCAAAATGTTTAAATGTAGATTTAGATTTTTAGTTTTGTGAAGGTATACAGGGTAGCAACACTACTCTATGCAATCTGTTCCAACAGAGGATTATATTTACTTCTCAACATCACAGTATTCCTTTCATTGTTGTCTGCCACTGCTGTCTATGAGTATAGCAGTGCGATTTCCTTATCATTTATGTCACCATTTCCCTTACTTATACTTAATTTCCTGCTCAACATCACATCTTCCTTAACGCTGCTTCCTATACATATGTACTATCCTCTTCAGAGCAGAACTGTGTCATAAATATCCATCCAAAATGCTCCAAAGCAGTCCTAAAATGGTTAAAGCGAAAATGAAATGCTGCTTACATACATTTTTTAACCAAAGGTTATATATGCACTTTCATGTTTGATGCGAGATGCTTATGCACAGCTCCTTCTTATAATTACTGACTCTCTTATGTCAGTGACACCAAATCCCCCTGATTGGAGCAGACTAACAAAATGCCTAGCAATCTGTTGCCTAACAGCATTACAGGAATACAAATAAAAGCCAAAAACAGACATATACTTACAAACTCATATGATTATAAGAGACATATAATTAATTATTGGGATTTCAATTTTTCTGAGTAGTTTCCAATAGAAGTTGCCTACACTGACATACTGTAAGCAAAATTAATGGGGGGGGGAGGTTAATGGTGCTTAGAGATAGACAAGTGTTGGGAGGTGCAGTATTAAATTTGGGTGGTCGCAAGGGACTCCTGGTGGTAGAGTCCAGTAGCTGAGGGTAACTTAGACCCTGCTAAAAGTTCAGTACCAAAGTTACGGGGTTAAAGTGTCCAGGTGGTATAAAGCACTCAAGAAGTGCAGCCAGATGTGGCAGAGGAAGCTGCTCTGTGGATATAGAATAGGAAGACACAGCGGCGCTCATCTGAGTGCAGTAAGTAGGAACAGGCACATGATTTATTTAAGGTAAAATAGGCAACTCACAAAGAAGGGATTAAAACAGGCTTGTCACAATGGTGGCCTCTCAGTGTTGTCCTACGTCTAGATTGCTTGCGTTGTGGGGCGCTGCTGGTGACTCGCTTGCTCCAGGGATCCCCAAGGTTCCAAGTAGTTCCGGCAGTTGTCTCTCCATCAGCTATGACATCACTGGATGTGGGACACGGGGCCGCCAGGGGTGCGTTCGGAGCATGCGTACTCCTTCTTCAGGCTGGGATCTCAGCTGATGGGGAGACAACTGCTGGATCTACTCAGAGTCTTGGGGATCCCTGGAGCAAGCGAGTCACCAGCAGCACCCAACACCACCAGTGATCTGGACATAGGACAGTACTGGGAGGCCACCATTTTGACAAGCTTGTTTTAACCCCTTTATTTGTGAGTTGCCTATTTTACCTTAAATAAATCATGTGCCTGTTCTTATTTACTGCACTCAGATGAGCGCCGCTGTGTCTTCCTATTCTACACAGACATTCGCCTGTGCAAATCCTATTCCCCTTTTAACTGGAAATGTGACTACTAGTGGACTACGTCTTTGCATGACTTGTATGTACAGGATATTTTATACTGGAATTAATCCAATTTACACAAATTACCTCTATATTTTCTTAACGTGGTTCTCAAGGCTCAATGTTTTTTACCTTCACTCTATGTATGAAGGTAAAAAAGCTTCTCTGTGCAGCAGCCTCCCCTAATACTTACCTGAAACCCATCGCAATCCAGCCATGTGAACGAGAGCCTCAACTCTCTGGGGACTCTCACTCATTGGCTGAGAAAATCACAACTAGTGAGCCAATGAGAGAGAGGGATGGGGCAGAGCCATGGCTCTGTGTGTAAATGGACATGCAGAGCAGCAGCTCAAGAGTAAGCCTGCTCAGGTGCCTCCATAGCAAGCTGCTTTCTCTGAGGGCACTCAGCAGGTGGGAGGGGTCAGGAGTGCCGGTGGAGGACTCGAGAAAAAAGGAGGATTGAGGCTGCTCTGTGGAAAACCACTGCACAGAGCAGATAAGTATGACACGTTTGTTTTTGTTTTTTTGAATTGCCTTTAAAGGAGAAGTATGGGATGGGTTATATAACTAGTACATATCACATTAGTCACATATCAGCTAATCTTTTTTTCCTACCTCTTTTAGTTTTTACAGCATGTGCACATGAACTATCCTTCTGCTGGCAAAAACGGTCCATTTTCAGTTTGAAAAGTTCTCAGGGGTGTGAACATCTCCACCAACACACCCCCTTGCCTCTGTCCCCCCTCCCCTAAGAGACGTGGCTGTGCTGATAGATAGTGAGGGGAGGAGGGAGAAGGGAGGGGGGAGCAGCTATGCTCTGTGAAGTCTCAGAAACAAGCAGAGGGAGGAGAGCCGACATCAAACAAGCAAAATGACAGGAAAGGGGGTGGATCCAGACTCTATATTCACACCATTGTCTGGATGATGCTGTATGAAAGACTGTAGAACCTCCCACAGGTATTTATCTTGATTTTAACAGAATGGGGGCACTTCTGAGAGGGCCGGGAGGGTTTATAGCTATCATCAGCTCACATAGAATAGATGTAAGCAAAAAAAAGGAAACCCATACTTCTCTTTTAACATCACTTTAATATTACTTTTATCCAACCTCACATCCAGACAATTAAGCTGCTAGCACCACCATGATATAAATCAACTAACATGCATAATAATGTTCTGTACTATTATGAAGGAAAAAAATATGGCACCGAAAATAACTCAAGTGCAGTCAGATAAAACAAAACAAAATACTTCCAAACAAAACACGAGAAAGAAAGTAAACATCAGTACAGGCAGTGCATTTGATATATATATATATATATATATATATATATATAGAGCTTAGTATATACTCTGTATTTAGTGTAGATTAGATATTCAGTGTAGAATCTATATTAAGGCAGTGTAGTATATATAATATAGTGTATTGAAGTGGTTAAGGGGAACCCTGAGCGTATATATTTTTTTTAAATGGCGTGGGCCCCCACCTGTTACTTCTATCCAAAGTTTTTTATCTTGGCCTGAGTGCACTATAATTTGGCTTCTCCACATGAGGCTTGCTCACTGTGGTGCATAGCTTTGTTATTTACATTCAAAGTCTGCCAAAGAGACATCAGAATTTATAAAAAAAAAAAATCTCTAATCTTGTTTCGAGTGCACTAAATTGTGGCCTCATCATATAGACTGGCTCCCCAAGCCGCTGTTTACAAAATAGAGAAAACTTGCAGGGAAAATCAATTTAAATTTACTTTTTCTTTATAAATGTCAGTTTTGCTGCAGCAGGTTCTATACATTGTACAGATGCACCACTTTTCAGACAGACTAAGGGGACCCCCATGCACTATACTTAACCACCTCAATACAGGGCACTTAAACCCCCTTCCTGCCCAAGCCATTTTTTAGCTTTCAGCGCTGTCACAGTTTGAATGACAATTGCGTGGTCATGCAACACTGTACCCAAATGACATTTTTATTAAAAAAAATCCCCACAAATAGAGCTTTCTTTTGGTGGTATTTGATCACCTCTGCGGTTTTTATTTTTTGCGCTATAAACAAAAGAAGAGTGACAAGTTCGAAAAAAAAAACACAATATTTTTAACTTTTTGCTATAATAAATATCCATTTAAAAAAAAAAAAAATGTTCCTCAGTTTAGGCCGATATGTATTCTTCTACATATTTTTGGTTGAAAAAATCGCAATAAGTGTATATTGATTGGTTTGTGCAAAAGTTATAGCGTCTACAAAATAGGGGATAGATTTATGGATTTTTTTTTCTTTACTAGTAATGGCGGTGATCTGCGATTTTTATCGTGACTGCGATATTGCAGCGGACATATCGAACACTTTTGACACTATTTTGGGAACATTCACATTTATACAGTGATCAGTGCTATAAAAATGCACTGATTATTGTATAAATGTGACTGGCAGGGAAGAGGTTAACACTAGGGGGCGATCAAGGGGTTAAATGTGTATCCTAGGGAGTGATTCCAACTGTAGGGGGAGGGAACTCACAAGGGGAGGAGACCGATTGGTGTTCCTCTGTACTGGGAACACACAATCGGTCTCCTCTCACCTGACAGGACTTGGATCTGTGTGTTTACACACACAGATCCACGGTCCTGCTCTGTTACCGGGCAATCGCGGGTGCCTGGGGGACATCGCGGCCGCCGGGCAAGCGCATCTGTACCCGAGTGAAGCGGCTGCGTGCGCACGCGTGCCACCGGCGGCACGCACGTGCCCCCTAGAGGGCCAAAAAGCCGAGGACGTCATATGACGCCCGATCCAGAATGAGAGCTGTGCTGCCCAGCCATCATTTGACCGCCGACGGGCGGCAAGCGGTTAAAGGAGTTTTTCATTTTTATTGTTTCACATTAAGTATCATCAAAAATCCCTGCTCCTTTAAAAATTATCTTTTTAGACTTCAATGGGGTTCGTTGTTCGGGTCCGAACATTTGTAATGTTCCAGAGTTCTGGCGCAAACTGAACCAGGGAGTGTTCCACCCATCTCTAGTAAACAATCAACTTCTAGGTTTTCCTGTCAAAGCTTAATTGAACAAACTCTAGTTAGAAGCTGATTGGTTACTATGCACAGTTACAGCAGATTATGTGCGCACCACTTGTAGTAAATCACCCCCCCCCCCAGTGTGTTGTTAAATAGCCAATCATTGTTCTTTACGACAAAATCCAAAAATGTGAATGTAGTTACTAATAACTGGAGTTTGAGAAGTACTAAACACAGCCATATTGTCATCCAACATTCGAACTGAAATGTATTAGGTGAAATTTATCTAATATCCAGAGATATTTTTTTGCTATTCATATTTAAAAAATATATATATATATATTATATTAGTCAAATGCCTAGGTACAAGAACATAAAAGTCGATGTTTGCAGTCCATGATAACAGATGATGCTATCTGTTTACTATACTTATGTCTAGACCGCCAACATGTCTTATAAATCAATTGATGAACAAGGGATGAAAGACAACCATAAAAACATAAACATTTTAGCACAAAAAAAGATTAAAATACCTAAAAAAAAAGTACATAATAAAAAAGAAATCTAAGGTCATTAACATGGGCATAAACTGCATGCTTTCATTATGATAAAGTAGATGACTAAGCATAACATATGACAAACAGATATAAAGGTTTTGATAACATTAGAAAAGGGAAGAGAGCTGGCGTTCCATTTTAGATAATAGTAAAAGGAACCATATTGGAAGTTAACAAATGTATAATAGCATAATATCATTTACCATGCATAAAACTTAGTAAAATGGTTAGTGCACTTACATTGCCCATATGTCATACCTCAACATTACTGACAAGCTTCATACTGACCTGTTGCCACGGAACTAAAATCTGCTCAATACTGCACAGTTTCTTTTGCGCTAAAGAAAATTATTTATTTTCAATGAAAACAATTATTTACTCATGAAAATTAGTGTTATGCGGGGTACACACTATTGTTTATTTTTTCGTTCAACCCAGCAGGCTTACTTACAGTTCAATGTACTAACACAAGCGAGATTAGCCAGCTTCTGACAATGATTTAGCCAGCTTCTGATGATTTTCGGACGATTTTCAGCCTGTGTGTACACATTGTTAGATGTATTTAATTACAGGAAGATTTACTTCTCTCGTCACAACATTTATAAAAAAGATTGTACATATACAGTATAAGGTAAGAACCAACCAAACGCTTCAGATGAGGATATAGCTGTGTATTGCATCAGCCAGTGCTGCTGTGGCCACACCCCTTGTCATGTTTCTCTCTGGCTCCCAGGGTTTGGTCACTGAGACCTCTGTGACCAATCTCCGGGAGGCGGGGTGAAACATGTAAGGGGACATGGCTGAGGCCATACACAGCCATACCCACATCTGAAGCACTGGGTCGGTTTGAACGGTGTCTTACCCCATATATGTCCACACTTCTGATTTAGTGTCTGACGCCTGTTCCCTCTTTCTGAATACTAGTAGGGACACCTGTTATCCTTCAGCTTTGAGTGGTGCTCCAAGTCCACACGTGATCACAATTTATAAAAAAGATTTACAAAAAAAAAAGTTAATTGTTATGGTTTACATACACTTTAAGGTCCATCTATAAATGTTTTTCACACAAGATTCTCCCAAGATTTACACATTTTTCCAAGTGGGTCCTGTTGTCGTGTAAATCATGGGTGAAAGTTAAGTGAATCTTTTTGAAACCATTTACAAATAGGCATGGGCGTCCGCTCCATAGGGCAAGGGAGGGCGTTCACCCCCCCCCCCCGGCTGGAGTCAAGAGACACCACATTTAGCCGCGGCCGCCTCCCACACATCGGTGAGCCAGGGCCGCCTGCGCCGCCGATTGTCACTGTCTGTCATGCAGTATCATGTCACTCATGTGTTTTTACTATCACCCTCCGCTCCGCTCCCGCCCCTGTTTGCCGCCAGCCAATAGATGATCGCTCCCCCTACAGCCCCGCCCTGGTGCCTGTCCTGGCGGCGTGAAGACACTCACGCAGGGAGGGAATTATAATGGGACTGATAGGAGGAGTGTAGAGAGCTGTCCCTGCTGCACCAAGAGGAGCCAGCGCCGCTGTTTAGGCAAGATTACCAACACACTTGTAAAATGGCTGGAATAACAATCACAATCTAATTGAGCCTGTCTATATCAATCATGTCCTACTAGGTCTATTGGGATGTATTGAGTTAGCATTGGTGCAAATAGATAAAACATCAAGCTTTTAGGATGTAGGAGGGTCCGAGGGTACACAGATGCTTGCCAGTTCACTTATTGGAAACCTGTTCTGTAAATGTTTTTAGGCTTCTATTGTTGAGCCTCTCTTCTTCTGAAAATGCCAACTACCTTGCTGTCATGCCAAGACAAAAACTTCAGAACCTTCCTAGTTTCATTCTGACCCAAAATAAGTAGTATGCAGATGAGAGTTTTCACTTCACTGTCTTCATTTCCTGAACGTTTGTTCTGGGTCAATACCTAGGGCCCCATTCAGACTTTAAGTCTAGTGCAGAAGTGCCTTGATCATGTGTGTATGAATAATGTGGTGCATTCAACAGTGTCACTAGTGTAAACATAAAAACAAATTAGAAATTGCTAATCAGACAATGGCAGCTTGATCCTTCTATTAAGCTTTTGCATCAGGTTTCTCAAACCTTTGCATGCCTGCGCTTTATGCGATAATGACTAAGCCCCTCTTCTTAATGACATTGTCAAAAAGGGACCGAGCATGGATGACCTTAAAATTATGCCCCCCCCCCCGAAAAAAGTTCAGCGGACGCCCATGCAAATAGGCCCCTTTAAATGTATTGTCATCATTGGCTTTTAAAACATGCAAAAACTGACATACAATTAAGAAATTGTATGATTAATAAGTTTAAAAAAGCAGAGTAACATGAATTAATGAGAAAAATATATTGCTGGATTTATATTTGAGAAAAGCTTCCATATTATGGTACTTCCTTTGCTTTGAATTTTAATTCTCTTCAATTGGAAATGCCACAACTGAAGAAACGCAACACAAAGCAGGTTAAACATAGCCTCTGTCATATAGTCAATGGTAATCTGATGACCTACATTTGAGGTGCTTTTCAAAAACACATCAAACATAGGCAAACAACACCCATCTACAAGACCCCTTATTTAAATACATTATTAAAATGTTAATATTTATATAGCTTCAATTATTTTACAATGATGTATCATTTATGTGAAGCTGAATGCAACCTGTTTTTATGTTAGCTGTCATTTCAGACTGGGGAGAGGAGGAGAAAAAACTGCTTGCTTGTCATTCAGTAAGATTACTCATCAGGAAGACTGAAGAGTGTAGAAAAATAACCTCAAACCCAAATAACTGTGATAAGAAAAAACAAGGCATTTATAGAAACACAATTTATAGGAGCTTAAGGTTTACTGTCTCACTAAATAATGGAGAATTTTATTTCCTTTTAATCAATAATTGAGTTCGATTTTACATAATATATTTACTATATCCCACGGTCCGTGTGTTTGTTTTTACATAGTATGTTTACTATAACCTATTACTTTTCTAGAAGGAAATTGCTAAATTGTGCATCACCACAGGGTGACACTGTGGATGCACCTAGTATAAATGCGCCAACGTCCCGATAATCAATGGGAGAATATTGTTTGAACTAAAGATGGACTTTAAACGGCACATAGATAGATATTGTAAAAATTCTAAGGGTTTTATTGTTGGTAGAAAAATATAATTGAATTTAGGTAAAAAGTACGTTAATACAAAACAATGACATTATGTAACAGTCATCAATAATTAGTATAGGGTCCCATTTACAAGACTCAACACATCTCCCAGAAATTACATTAACATGTAAAATACACAAAGTAGAATAGGATAATGTATAGCCAACAAACACAAATGAGGAGTTGGACGGTATGCACGAGAGATGACTGGTCTTATTGATAGGTCCGGTAAATTCAAAGATAAAGATCTTGCTTTCGCTCGACTAGTTTCGCGTTCCAAAACGCTTCGTCGGGAGCATAGTATTCTGTCAAGATTATACATAAACAGTTCAAAAGAGATACTTCAGTTAATATAATTTTAATACTTGTATCTAAAATAAAACTGATAAAAAAAAAAAAAAAACATTTTAAAGAAAAAAGGCTAATATACATTGATTAAAAGTTTTCGATTGACCACAGAAGGATGAAACACCCACCACCTATACACTGCCAGCACCGAACCCAGTCACACAACAAATGGGGCATGAAAATAGCTGTGCAAAATTATAGAAAGGAGCACGAGAAAAAAGGGGGGGGAAAGGGGAAGGGAAGGGGAAAGGGAGGGGGGAAACAAGGAGGGGAAGGGGAGGAAAAAAATCATGCCAATCAAGGGGGGAGGGGGGAGGGGGGGGAAACAGGAAAGAAAAAATATATATATATATAGTAGTTTCTATACTTACGAACAAGGCCGTGTTAAGTAGTGAAACCGGCCTAGGTATTTTTACCTGGCAGTCCGTGTATCACAGGGTGCCAGTATTATATAAACACATTCTAAAAGTAAAACACATGACGTGACCCATAAGTGACAAAAGTAAGTGTTTTGAACAAAATAAAGAGAGGGGAGTGGGGGTGGGGAGGGAAAAAGGGGGGAAAAGGGAGGGGGTGGGAAAAGGGAAAGGAATTTTTTCATATATATATTATCCAGGGGCTCACCATGGTAAACAATCATGCGTGATTTAAGTAAAAGAGTAACTATGCACAGGCTACTGATAGGTAGGGAACGTAAATCCAGGTGTAACAAGCCAGACAATACTGTAGAGGAGTGTGTCAGTCAGAAACACTTGCTCGAGCCACACAGTGGTAGTCTGTTTGGGTGACCCCTAGTGATGGACTGACCCAGCTGAAAAACATAAGTACAAAAAGGGGGTTTAGAGAGGACCCGCTTCCCTAGATCTGTCTGCTCGTATCCCAGATGGATGGTATTTACCTTATAGCTTGACAAGGATTATGTGCTGGTGGACCTGGATGGAACCTCTCCTGTGGACAGCCTCACAGTGCACCGTTTTTATGTGTCCCTACAGGAAGGCGTCATCACACCCGGAAGTGACGCTGGTGCGCGGGTTCGGACGGTCATGCGCATGCGCCGTAGGCGCTGCTGACGCAGCAACCTATGGCCAATGAGAGAGTGACAGGGCGGAACCCAGGGAGTATTCTGGGAGCCTTTAATACGTCACATCGCTCTAGCCAGCAAACGCGTCATCGCAGGGGATCAAGCAACCCATGTTTGTGCGCCACGATCACTGCCATCACATCAGCCCATGACCAGTGCGGCAGTGACAGAGCACACCACAGGGGGAGCCAATTGCTCCCTTAGAACAGGTCAAAGGGTCGTGTTTTACATACCAGCATTGGTCAGCAAGTCAGCCCACCATTGCAGCCATCAGTGTGGGCACATAGGCTTCGGGGCACAGCAAGAACAGGGGGTAAAAGAGGGTGAATACATCCACCTGTGGCCATCGAAAAAAAGATCCAAACATAATATACAGAACTAAATAAAAATGCTAAAGGCATATAAGTAACCAAAAATCCATATTCTACATTTATATATACATCCAGGAATAGTACCTTTAAACTAGTAAACAATATCTAATTTAAGTACAGAGATTCCAATACAGCAGCTTAACCATTTAGGGGCATGATTTAAAGTGTGTATTCTATGTGTCTTTTTTAGTGACATATTTGGTCTGTCGGCTGTGGTGGGGGGTAAAGTTACCATACATGGTGGATTTAGTGACAATGATGAAACTAACATATGGCATTCATTGTGCAACTTATCCTGAAGAAGGATTATTTTTGTAATATTATACAACTAGATATTACTTTTCTACACAATAAGCAAACTTAAAACATGTGTTATCCCAACTAACTATATTATTATTAATATTAGTTTTGCCAATAATAAAGTAATGGTCAGCCACCATTTTTTATTTATTTTTTTACAATGTATACAGAACAAATGTAACTGTCATTGTCTAAATAAAGCCCCTAATTGGAATTAGACATAATTACACTATATAAGATACCCGAGGCTTTTCTATCTTTAAACAAATGTAATAATTCTATTTGCATTTGACTCTGCTAATTCATAAAAGGATTTATGAGCCGAATGCAACACATTTAAATGCCACCATGGCACGGGGTAAGTATTTTGTGGAGATTAGTTAAGCATTTTAAATGAAAGTACTAATAATTAAGTGTAAAGGTTTATAATTCAGCATAAGGAAGAAAGGAAAGTTGAGCTCTCACCACTTCCTCTAAGCTTCCCTTTGGATGCTGTGTTAAGCTGTCTGGTAGAACAAAAGTGTTTATTATAGGTTTAACATTAATTGAAAGCCAAGAGGAAATAGACTTAGGCATTAGACAGTAGTTGAAACTGATGTGTTAGAACTGAATGAATTCATCATTAAGATTTTTTTTTTCTACTAGGCAAATAATCTAATAAACTAATTAATGATTTAATGTTGAAAATATTTATCATGTAATTTTACATTACGGTAAACGTTAGTAGCATAAAACAGAGACATATTTTTATCACAACAACATATTCTTTTTCTGGTCATGATCCTGGACCATATGTTGAAATTAATAAAGAGCCAATAACAAACTGAATCTCTATGCTCAGTCTCCTTGGAAATGCATTCTTTGCCCAGTTGTTAACAAGACGGATTCCATGTATAACATTGTATGATGATCCCCATGCCCCATGGCAGCCTCAGGCTTAACACTTCCATATGCATGACACCTATTAACATTCCTTTAAATAGTCAGTCCCAGCAAGAGAAGCAGCTTTCTCAAGCTATTGAGTACAGGATTTCATCTGAGCATGCTCATTCAGTGGAGATAATCGCTGGAACCAAGCTGACTTCTTGCAGAGAATGTGACTCTACTCTCAGCGAGAGAGCAAATTGAAAATGACTCGGGGCAAGGTTTGCCAAGCTGGAAAAATGAATTAGATACACTCCTAAGACTAACCTGAAAAGATTACATTTGAAGGAGAAAGAGAAATCTGAAGAGCTGAATTCTGTTTGCACCTGGGGATTGGAAATTGTCTTTAGCTTTAAAATAAGACCTCCCTGCGTTTCACTTCAAATCAATGTGTTTATTGCCATTTTTCTACAGGAATACCACAAATTAACCTATCCAATTGAGTTGCTTTATTTCTAAAGAACAATTTTATAGGAAGACAGCTCAATGTGATCTGTTTTTATTAAAAATACATTTTAAGAGTATCATGTTTCTGTTCTTGGCTCTGCATATGTTATATTATTGCTTTTTCCTAACAAAAAGAATGTCTTCACAAAGCAGATATATCCTGAAATGCTATTACACAATAATGAAAGGTTCATTTAACATCCCTTTGTAGACTATCAAAGGTCATCTTTAAGCAGTGTAACTAATGCTGTATAACATTTCCTGTGATGCTTAACCATCTGAAGGTTTACTGAACATGATGAGAGGTTTTCTGTTTTTAGAGACGTTTGGCAGGTGGTAGTGAGAAGTGCAAGACAGTTGTATGCATTTTGATTTGAATTATTTTGGAACTTATATTAGACAGATAAATGCTTTTTTCATTTTTAAATATAGGAATATTTTAGACCATACCATAATGTCACCTGGAGCATGTCTCCAAATCAAGCAACTCACACTCAAATTGTAAAGCTAGATCATTTTTTACCACTTCAGCCCCGGACCATTATGCAGCTAAAGGACCAGGCCCCTTTTTGCGATTCGGCACTGCATCGTTTTAACTGACAATTGCGCGGTCGTGCGACGTGGCTCCCAAACAAAATTGACGTCCTTTTTCCCCACAAATAGAGCTTTCTTTTGGTGGTATTTGATCACCTCTGTGGTTTTTATTTTTTGCGCTATAAACAAAAATAGAGCGACAATTTTGAAAAAAATTCAATATTTTTTGTTTTTTGCTATAATAAATATCCCCAAAAAATATATAATTTTTTTTCCTCAGTTTAGGCCGATACGTATTCTTCTACATATTTTTGGTAAAAAAAAATCGCAATAAGCGTTTATTGATTGGTTTGCACAAAAGTAATAGCATCTACAAAAAAAGGGGGTAGTTTTATGGCATTTTTATTAATATTTTTTTTTTCACTAGTAATGGTGGCGATCAGCGATTTTTTTATCGTGACTGCGACATTATGGCGGACACATCGGTAATTTTTGACACATTTTTGGGACCATTGTCATTCTTACAGCGATCAGTGCTATAAAAATGCATTGATTACTGTGAAAATGACACTGGTAGCGAAGGGGTTAACCGCTAGGTGGAGCTGTAGGGGTTAAGTGTGCCCTGATGAGTGATTCTAACTGTAGGGGGGGATGGGCTGTGTGTGACAAGACAGTGATCACCGCTTCCGATTACAGGAAGCAGTGATCACTGTCATTGTCACTAGGCAGAGCGGGGAGATGCTTGTTTACATAAGCATCTCCCCGCTCTATCTCTCCGTGAGACGATCGCGGGTGTCTCCGCGGCGATCGAATCCGCGGGACCCACGGTTGAGCTCACCGAGAAATCGGCAGGGTCGCAAGCGCGCTGCCGGCGAAGCGCACGCGACCACATAGCGGCATCTTAAGGAGAACGTACCTGTACATGCTTGTGCCTGTCCGTGCCATTCTGCCGACGTATATATACAGGAGGATGTCCTTAAGTGGTTAAAGATGCAGACCCAAAAGTTTACAAGAAATTATTTAGTAATAAGAAATTTTGTCTTACCGCAGAGCTGGGAAGGAATTTAATATCAAAAACTTTTTGAGCATCACAATACATAGGACAATGAGAGGAGTACTTTTACTTCCTGGATATACTGTACTGCATATTAAGTTACTGGAGTTTTCTAAAACACATTTAGAATATTTTTTAAAATTAAATTATTAGAGATGTTACATACTAGGTGACACTATTTTTTGATATAATGTGTGTGTATATATATATATATATATATATATATATATATATATATATATATATATATATATATATATATATATATATATATATATATACACACACACTATATTACTAAAAGCATTTGGTGCCTTTACACGCACATGAACTTTAATGGCATCCCAGTCTTAGTCTGAAGGGTTTAATATTGAGTTGGCCCACCCTTTGCTGCTATACCAGCTTCAACTCTTCTAGGAAGGCTGTCCACTAGGTGTGTGTCTATGGGAATGTTTGACCATTCTTCCAGAAGCATATTTGTGCTTCATCTAATTCATCCCAAAGGTGTTCTATGCGGTTGAGGTCAGGACTCCGTGCAGGCCAGTCAAATTCCTCCACCCCAAACCCTCTTATCCATTTCTTTATTGACCTTGCTTTGTGCACTGGTCCAAATCATTTGGTGGAGGGGGGATTATGGAGTGTTTTTTTTTCAGGGGTTGGGCTTGGCCCCTTAGTTCCAGTGAAGGGAACTCTTAAGGCATCAACATACCAATACATTTTGGACAATTTCATGCTCCCAACCTTGTGGTATGACCCCTTCCCATTCCAAAATGACTGTGCACCAGTGCACAAAGCAAGGTCCATAAAGGCATGGATGAGGGAGTTTAGGGTGGAATAACTTGACTGGCCTGCACAGAGTCCTGACCTCAACCCTGTAGAACACCTTTGGGATGAATTAGAGCGGAGACTACGAGCCAGGCCTTATTGTGCACATCAGTGCCTTACCTTACAAATTTGCTTCTGAAAGAATGGTCAAACATTCCCATTCCCATATACACACTCCTAAACTTTGTAGACAGCTTTCACAGAAGAATTGAAGCTGTAATAGCTGCAAAGGATGGGCCAACTCAATATTAAACCTGACTGACTAAGGCTGGGATGCCATTAAATTGCATGCGCATCCCAATATTTTTGGTAATATATAATATACATACAGGGGTCCCAGCCTTCGCCTACTTAAGTAAAAACAAAACAATTTTACTTCTGTCTGTACTGCTGTTGGAGGGTTCATCTCCTGTCTTTTATAGTAACAGTTGCCATTGGGGAACAAAATGGAGAAAAATCTCTCTTATGGTGCCCCCAGCAACCATTGGAACTTAGGTTCTAAACCTTCCCTAGTCTATCCAAACCCAAGAAAAAAAGTTGTTTGGGTTTACATTCACAGTTATTTATTCCAACTGTTAAGCTTCAGCTTAAGCTAGTATATCATCATGGGTTGTACAGTTATGTTAGTTTAAAATAAAGGCTATGTCTATCCATTAAAACAGTTTATGCAAACCAAGGCACCTTCCTATTTGACTGGGGAGTGGCCAGCAATTTTCTAGGGTTTTTCAGCAATGCTGACTGACTTTTTTCCTCTTCTAGCTCTGGGAACAGAAGAGCACTTAAATAATATTTCTGTTTTTATATCCCTTTTCTTTAAGAGCCCATTCACACTTATGCTTTGCCGCAATGTGCACAATGCATGTTGACACACCTTCTCAGTATTTGCACAATGCATTTCAACACCACAAGCTCATACTGTGTGTTGTGGTGTGCTGCATTGCTAAAAAAGGGTCATGTACATTTTTTGATCTAATGTTGTGCTTCTGCAGCCCATTCATTTTGAAGCACAAGTAACATGCATTAACGCACATGCACTATTGTACTTTTAGCGCTTTTTCTCAGCCAAAGTGGGCCGGAGATCTGTACTTTCCTGAAGAAGTGAGGGAACTGTGGATGGAAAGGGGAGGGGGAGAGAGGTGGTTGTGCAGAGAAGCAGCTGTGGAAAGGTTGTAAGCTTATTATGGGGCTGAGAGCTGGGTATGGGTTAGAGTGAATTTGTGCAGAGAGGAGAGCTGGTAAAGGAAGGGGGTCGATTTGTGCAGATAGGAGTGCTGGGAAAAATTTCTTCACAGAGGAGAACTGGGAAAGTGTGTGTGGTGGGGAGATTTGTGCAAAGAGGAGACCTTAGAAGGTGGGAGGATGGTGATTTGTGCAGAGAGGAGAGCTGGATGTGGAACATTTTAGCAGAATGGAGAGGGGGATTTTAGCAGAAAATGGGAGCTGTCATGGATTTGTGCAGAAAGGAGATCTGGGGAGTGGGGGATTTGTGTAGTGAGGAGAGCTGGGGGGATTTATGCAGAAAGGAGAACTGGGAATGTGTGGGGTGGGGTTTGTGCACAGATGAGAGCTGGGGGGAGTTTGTACAGAGAGAAGAACTGGAAAAGTGTGGGGGGGGTGTTGTTTGTGCACAGAGGAGAGCTGGGGGGGGGGTGAGCAGCGAGGAGACCTGGAAAGTGGGGGGGGGATTTGAGCTGAGAGGAGAGCTGAATGGGGGGACTTTAGCTGAGAGGATAGCCGGGGGGATTTGTACAGAGAAGAGAACTGGAGGGGGTTTAGCAGAGAGGAGACCTGAGGGGGGATTTTAGCAGAGAGGAGAGTGGGGGGGTTAGCAAAGAGGAGAGCTGGGTGGGATTTGTGCAGAAAGGAGAGCTAGGTGAAGGGAATTTTTTTCTGCACCCTGTGCAATATGCACTTCTCACCGCTGCACAATACACACTCCTGAGCCCTGTGTGTTATGCACTCCTGAGTCCTGTACTTTGTGTGTTACACATTCCTGAACTATGCACCTTGTGCGATACGCAGTTCTAAGACTTAACTTATTACAATTATTTGACGCTGCTGTACTTTTCGCCTCTAAGGAAGGTGTGGCCAGGGATAGGGTTTAGGTGTGGTTGGGGGCATGGAGTTGCAAGGGGAGGGTGAATTCCTGCACCTATTCTTTGAGAAAAAAGCCCTGTGTACTGCAACGGATAGCTGAAGTGAGATTTAGTGATACGTGCTGTTTATTTACACTGCCCACCTTTTTGGAATAATATATATAAAATTATTACATTGTCTGCTTTATTATACAGAAAAAAATTGAATAGAGAATGTTAGCTCTGTATTGCACGTGACTGTTCCAACTGGCAGCGGTCAGGTAAAGTAACTGGATCTGCTAGCTTCGCAGTTACTCAAAAAAGCAGCATGTGAGTTATCACAGTAGAAATGTCAAGAATAAAAGTCTCTAGCTAAGCTGGTAATTGAGAAATACTGAAGAGTAAATCTGCCTAGGTTCGATTTGCGATATTAATACAATTTGCAAATTGTGAACATTAAAGTGAATCCTATTGAAGTCATTGCAAGGCAAGTCCTGAAAATCTATTTGGCCCATTTTCAAGGAATCAGATTGTCAAGAAAAGGGCATGAGGAGATAGGCGCTGTCCTGTGAGAAATGTACTAAAGGGGAAAAAAATAATAAATACCATTCAGTGGGGAGGAATGCTTTAAAAAAATCCTAAAGCAGGACTATGCTCACCTCCACTTCAGCCCTTCAGTGTCCAGGAGCTCCCAGCAACCACTGACATATTTGAGCAGTCTTCACCCTGGTTTTAATCTTTATCTGTTTTCATTGACCGGGCTCAGGTGGCGTCACTCCCATGCATACTCTGGAGTTCATGCATCTTGGCAGATGATGAAATAATGCAGCTAGTCAAGTAAGAAGCTTTAATGCAGAAGATATAAACTGTAGGGGAGATTTACTAAAGCTGGATTACTCAGAATCTGGTGTAGCTGTGCCTGGTAGCCAATCAGATTTTAAAGCAGAGTTCCACCCAAAAATGGAACTTCCGCTTTTCCGAACCCTTCCCCCCTCTGGTGTCACATTTGGCACCTTTCAGGGGAGAGGAGGGAGCAGAATCCTGTTTAATTCAGGTATTTGCTCCCACTTCCGGGCATATATAGCCGCATTATCTGCGGGTATCTTTGCCACTTCCTGTCTCCCCCCGCTGTCTCCTGGGAGACACACAGGTCCCAGAAGACAGCAGGGACCATTTGGATCAAGCAGCGCGAGTCTTGCATGCGCAGTAGGGAACCAGGAAGTGAAGCCACAAGGCTTCACTTACTAATTCCCTTACCGAAGATGGCGGCGGCAGCACCTGAGAGCCGAGGGTAAGCTCGACTTTGGGTGCCGACATCGCGGGCACGCTGGACAGGTAAGTGTCCTTCTTTTAAAAGTCAGCAGCTGCAGTATTTGTAGCTGCTGACTTTAAAAAAAAAAATTGGCGGACCTCCGCTTTAACTATAGCTTGTTCAATGAAGCTTTGACAATAACATTTGGAAGCTGATTTCTGCAGAGCTACACCAGTTTTTGCACGCTCCGGTTTTAGTAAATTTCCTCATCATCTGTCTCTTCTGCATTAAAAACCTGTCTGTAAGAATTATAATATACAATTAATTTAAATGGTTTAAATTGAAATGATTTGTATATTCTTATATATTCAGTTGCCTCGGAAGAGCCTCTACTGCAGGGGTCTCAAACTGGTGGCCCTCCAGCTGTTGCGAAACTACAAGTCCCATGAGGCATTGCAAGGCTGACAGTTACAATCATGACTCCCACTGGCAGAGGCATGATGGGACTTGTAGTTTCGCAACATCTGGAGGGCCGCCAATTTGAGACCCCTGCTCTACTGCCATCGTTGCATATTAGTAGGTGGATGTACATGCCGGTTTGTTGTGGATTATAACATGCACATGTTTTTAATATTGATGTAAGTGCAATTCTTTTATCCAATAAATTATATTATTATCTTTTATGCTGGAGAGACCTTTTTTCTCTTGCCTTTCATGATATACCATACAGAGAGTTGGGATGTACATATCTGAGTGTCGGTGGGCCAGAGTAATATAGAGGCTGTGCGTAGGATCTTCATATCCTCCCAGCTAAATTACACAAGTGCTACATGATCATTCTGTAATTAAGCTGGTCATGGGAAGCAGGTAAGCATGTTCCCCATTATCACTTTTGGTTGGAGGTTTTTGGTGGTGTTTTAGGCACAGGGGAAGAATTGTTTTATTACGTTTCGGCACACAGCTATTGGGATTTATATATGGGCTTATATGCACATACTATTCATTAATATTCAGTTGTTTGTCTATATGCATTTTGTATTTTAGTTTTTCACGTTTAGTGCAACACATTTTTTTGAAAACAATTATTTTAAATAACATGCTTGGGGATGCTTTCAACCTGCATGTGAAGTAGTACATTTGTATAATGTACTACAGCAAAAAGTGACATTTACAAAGAAAAAAAAAATGCAATTTCCTAGCTGTTTAATTTTGTTTCTAAACATTGCAACCTCAGATTGCCTTTAGGCCCAGTTCAGAAAGGGATTTTGTCTGCAATTTCAAATCACCCTATCTACAATTATGCCTATAATTTTAAATTGTGTCAGAACGCATGATGTGCGTTTGTGTGCCATTATTCTTAATGGCACCCCAAACGTGGTGAAATTCTGCTGCAATTGTAGAGCGACAGAATCACGCTACAATCATGTCAAAACATGAGGTTAAAATTTGCACCAAACTTGTTTCCCAAAAAGGAACAGGAGCTTATTTTGAGTGACAAACAAACATGCATTGGGAAGCTCATTGCAGTGAATGGGCTGTCCTATGCATGACATGTGTTTACACATTTACTGTAAATTGCACTTTAAAAATCAATAAAAATTAATTAAAAAAAGCAAAAAACAGCATTGCGTCCCCCCTACTTATCCTTGATGGTTTGGATATTGAGGGGTACCCCACACAAAAAGCAATGGGTCCCCTCAAAACCCATAAAACCCAAACCAGATTCTTATCTGAATATGCAACCTGGCTGAACAGGAAAGGAGAGGCAGCAAGTGTGTGGCCTACTCCCTTCTGAGCCATACCAAGCCAAACGATTCCAACATACCCCCCCTCCCCCCAAAAAAAAGAACCTTGTCCTAATGCAAAGAAAACAAGGGCTTCTTCCTCACATCTCACATGTGGGGGTCTGTAGGTGGGATTATTTGAATTTTGAAGCCCCATGATCTCTAGGATGCAGGTGTTCTTGGTTGATAACATTCTGGCACTGTCAGCATTCTACAAACCTAGGAGCAATAAGTCATTCATAGTGATGTTGCAACTAAATGACTAATGTTTGGCTCCAATAGGCAGGGATTTGACAGGTGGGAAAGCGAGCCTTTATTACCCATTCAATGAACTGTGAATGTGCAGCACTGATCATTGTATTCTGATGGTGGGAGACTGCCTGTATCAGAATACAAAGACACAAGATACTCGCTAAATAAAAAAAAAAAAACAAAGAATATGTATCCAGCTTAAGGTGGAAAGGTGGGCAAGAGAGCACCTGTATGGGCAACTGGGTCAGATTAGCCCACTTTGTACATATTTAGCAATGAATGTGTTCTATAGGGCTAAATATCTTATGACAGTTCAGACACATTAACAAAGTAAGACTTATCTGAGTGAAATATAGGTTTGCCATTGATAATTTCCTTATTAAACCTCTAATTCTCTGTCTGGCATACTGATACTTCATTTAGTGCTTTCTGAGTCACCAACTAGGAAAAATTGAAAAGTAAAAAAGTGTAAATTGGAATTAGGCAGTACCCTAGAAACTAGGAATAAAGCATAGCAGTGGTAGCAGACAAGAGTCCCCAAAGCTTGATACAAATGTTTGTCCCTTTTGTGCCAGGTCTGTATTGCCAGTCTACAAACAGCAATGACTACACAGCGGGAAAAAATCAATAAGTGTTTTTATGATTAGACATTTGCATGGACAGAAACCATGGTTTAGAGCAGATAGAGTACATATTGTTAGAAAGGATGGAGCAAGAGCAAATGGATAATCTGTGAAGTAGGAGCTGCAGGTAAAAGAATAACTGATTTTCCTATGCCAATTCAACTTCCACAAAAACACTCAAAAATGCCACAATGCTAGTCACTTTCTCAGGATAAATTAATAGAAAAACACAAACCACAAATACGCTTGTGGCCCAATGAAGCTTTAAAATAATATATAGTTTGTTGAATAATTAGACAGAAACTTTCAGTTCACTAAACAGGTGCCAAGTTAGATGCAATGATTAACCTCCCTGGCGGTATGATTATTTCAGATTTTAGGTGCTGAAAGTGGTATCATTATTTTGCATGGAAATTTGGCGTTTTACATTGTAGGCCTGTAATTCTTAGGAATAACTCACCTAAATCTGTCCAAACCAGAGTCTAGTAGACATCTCAGGTATGATAAAGTTTGAAACACGAAATCATAAATTATAATATAATAAATAATAACAAATAATAATTTAATAATAATAATACTTTTTATTCAATAAATTTTAGTAAATAATATAATCAAAAACACTAAAAAATTTATTGCTCAAACAAGGGTGCAATATTAGAAGTCATATTGCGTCAGTAAACATCTCGGGTATGGAAAATCTTAAAACAAGGTACAGCACAAAGTCCAACGTCACAGTCGGGACAATAGAATCGGGTTTCTTTTCGGATTTTCCTTCCGGAGTCGTCACGCTTGGAGCAGCAAACCACACACATGCTTGTGGGTGCTGTCTTCTTTTCAGTTGGTGGAATGTGGTCCATAAAGTGACGACTAGTCAGGCGTTCACAAAGCCAGCAGCCCGACGTCCAGATCTGTTTACTGCCATTGGCTTCTCGTGCTTCAGAAATATGAGTTTGGCAACCTTCCACACAAAGTCCGCATGAATCATAGGCCTGTCACTCTTTTTTTTCTGAAGAATGAATGCATTCCACAGGCACTGTTCCAGAAGATGCCTGAATATTTTTTTATAATAATTTTTTTGTTGCTTCCTCATGGCAGGATAAAAGGTCATGGCCTGGTCAGCCCTGTCCACACCTCCCATGGTATGGTTGTAATTCAACACGACCTGTGGCTTCATGACATCTTTTCCACCTTCGGTATCTACCATTACAGTAAAGGTGTTGTGAATGGTACTCAGAAGGCACACGTTTTTTATGTCCCGCCATCTCATTGCCATAATTTTTCCTTTCTGTCAGGCCACTATTTCTCCTGCTCCAAGTTTTTTATTGGCAAAGGTTGGTGGCATGTCACGCCAGTTAGGCCTAACGGTCCTATAGGCATCCGTCTTGTTCAGAAGGAGGAACTCATAGAGTTCTGGGGACGTATAAAAATTGTCTGTGGTGACACAGTAGCCCTGGTTCAGCAATGGCTCAATCAAAGAAAGAACCGAAGTGGTTGCCATTCCAAAATTGCTGAATCGATCGCTGAATTTGGTCCCTTTCCCAGTGTACAGGACTGAATTCCAGATGTACCCAGAGCTGGATTCACACAGCATACATGACTTCATGCCAAAACAAGCTCGCTTTGATGCGATAAACTGTATCCAGCTAAGTCTACCTTTGTAGGCCATAAGACTTTCATCAATACTTATGTCTCTGTCCGGCACATAGGTCTGCTGGAAACTATTCAAAATTAGTTGGTAAATCTCTATTAAAAAAAATCAGTTTTGGAGCTGGATGAGAACTCTCATCAAAGTCTTCATTATTTGCAAAGTGCAAATATTTCTTTATGAGTGAAAATTTGTATTCCGACATAACGGTGCCAAAAGGAGTGGCCAGTAATTTGTTGGTTGTCCAGTACCATTTTTGCAGGGGTTTCCCCACCACTCCCTGAAGTATTATAAGGCCCAAAAAATTCCAGATGTCCTCTCTGGTTACCGGTTCCCATTTTCTGGTCCTTGAAAAGCGCTGATGGGTAGCAGCTTGTTGCTCCTGGTAGCGATTCGTCTCCAAAACTATTTTGGCAATAACTTCATCAGTCAGAAAGAGCTCAAGGTATGCCAAGGGGTTATCGTCCTCAACATCCACTTTGATGCCAGGTGCTCCTGTAAATGGAAATCTTGGAGGCGCTACGTGCTCCGTACCGCAATCAATTGAGCACCAAGTCCGCACATCGCTGGGCACAGTCGCAGGATCGTCGCTAAAATCGCTTTCTGCATCTGATGATGAACTGCCGGATGAGTCGCTGTCACTCAACTCCTCTGCAAGCGATTCTGTATCGCTGTCGCTGTTTTCCAACAGGTCATATAGCGATTTTGAGGTGGAGGCGCACCTTTTTGATGCCATGGTCGCTGTGCAGTTTACAGACACAAAGTACAGTAAAACTGCATACCAGGGCACTGGAGAAAGCACTGGGGGGGGGGGCAATCTAAGGTCAATTTATTTTATTTTCTATTGTAATCCAATAGGATTACATTGTATCAGTGTGTTTGTGCTTTATACTTTTTGAATTTACCGCCGGTTCCGCCCCCCAGCGTCGCGACGCTCGCAGGGAAGGGAATCAGTGGAACACAGTGCATCAGGCGGAAGATCCGGCCGCTGTACACTGCGGAAATACATCGCGGGATCCCGGGGACAAGGTAAGTCACCTCTTCCAGGATCCAGCGAGGCAATCCCAAGTGTGGCTCGGGGTTACCGCTGTAGGTACTAAAATCTCACCCCGAGCCACACTCGGGAATACCGCCAGGGAGGTTAAAGCAAGTTCAGGATAGCAGAGAAATGCATACACTTCAGAATAATGAAAGCCGCACAAACTTGTGAAAGCTGCACAAACATGGATTCTTCACAGCAGTATCTCTGTGACTAGAATAACATGTGGTTCCAAAGCATAGACTTGATAAAACTCTATAACAACAGGGTGTCTAGTTGAAAATCATTACTTCAGTAAACAGTTCAGAAATGTAAAGTAGTGAAAAGGCAACATAATCTGTTAATTT
Source organism: Rana muscosa (assembly GCA_029206835.1). Lineage (NCBI taxonomy): Eukaryota > Metazoa > Chordata > Amphibia > Anura > Ranidae > Rana > Rana muscosa. Next base: position 1,142,773,071 of record CM055122.1, read on the forward strand.
ACAGACATGAGACAGCCACTCATATTATCCTAATTGCTGTGAATTTCTGCTTGGCACTTTACAGGAAAAGTTAAATCACATGTAATTCTTGCCAGTGGTAACATCTACAGAACAAAAAGGGTGCAAGACTAAACCATAAATATTTATATTATAAAAGAATCCATAGGGAGCACAGCAAATGCTTTTTTATGGAAGGTAGAACATAGTAAAGGTAACCTAACTAGGGAATAGTAATACATCCATATGTGTGCAGTGCACTTATAGGTGTTGGCTGTGCATATAATGAGTTTACTCTTACCCAACCTGTTGACACCCAACACCCAGCAATAGACACAGGAATGAAAAAAAAATATTTTGTCAGATAAAATTTCAAAGAGGTTAATTGATAATGCCCAAATACAATATAAACAATCTATACAGTATATTCAAAGGGTAGTCGGTAATGTTGACTAGCACTTTAAAACTCAAAAGTGTAGTCCAAAATGTAACTATTTTAACTCCTACGTGTGCACACCTACTGTAAGTCTCAACAATCGACAAGCTCGGAATTTGTGAGTTCTATTGAGGACCCCGTTTCACTGTGGATACAAATGCAATACAGTAGAATTCTGGAAAGAGAGGTTCTCTTGACTACTGCACTGTACTCCCACAAGTGAGAATGGAATCCTTTGGATCTCGAAAGGCAGACAGATGGCAGTAGATTGATTCCTGATGTCAGCTTAGAAACTGGTTGAATGATCTATGGCAGCACTTCTAGGGTAACAAGCCTGTTGTGACACAGGGACACACAATCTGAACACTGCGGATCATGCAGTAGCTCAGCAGCTCTTCTGTGGATAAAAGTAACACAGGCAAGCTGTTAAATATGATGGCTGTCTACAAATGCAATGGAGGCCTAATAAAAACAGTGTTGCTATAAAAATGTTGTAATTCCAGTCACTTGTGTTGATTTTCAAACAGGCTGTTCACTTTGAAAGGCAAATTTCCCCTTAGCTTAGCAAATTAGGAGAAGCTCTGCTGAATTTTCTCATCCGGGCATGTGCAAAAAAAAAAAAAAAAAACAGTTTTCCTTTCTTTAACCACTTCAATACCAGGCTCTTTCCATCATTCCTGCACAAGGCAATTTTCAGCTTTCAGCACTGTCACTTTTTAAATGACAATTGCGTGGTCATGCTACACTGTACCCAAACAAAAACTTTATAATTTTGTTCCCACAAATACAGCTTTTTGGTGGTATTTGACCACCTTGCGTTTTTTTGTGTTTTTTTTGCTTAAAAAATTGAAAAAAAAAGAAAATTTTGAAAAAAAAAAAGTTTTTCTTTGTTACTCTTATTTTTTTTGTAAATAAGTAAGTTTTTGCTTTCACTAATGGGCACTGATGAGGTGGCACTGATGAGGTGGCACTGATAGGCAGCATTGATGGGCAATGATAGTCAGCACTGATGGGCACTGATATGCAACACTGATGGGCATTGATAAGCGGCACTGATGGGCACTCTTAGGTGGCACTGATGGGCCCTGATGGAAGCTGATAGGCGACACTGATGGGAACTGAAAGAATTCACTGATGGGTACTTATGGGTGGCACTGATAGGCAGCACTGATGGGCACTGATAGGTGGCACTGATGGGCCCTGATTGGCATTGATAGGTGACACTGATGGACACTGATGGGTGGCACTCATGGGCATCACTGATGGCACTGGTACTGGCAGGCATTGATGATGGGCACTGATTGGTATCATGTCTGCGCACTGTTTGGCATCATGTCTGGGCACTGACTTGCATTCCTGGTGGTCCAGGGTGGTATATCTGGTGGCCATTCATGATCAGCATCCCTGGTGGTCCTGGGCGTGCATCCGCGGGGGGCTGCTCTGATAATCAATCAGCGCACACCCCCCCTGTCAGGAGAGCCATCAATCGGCTCTCCTCTACTCGCGTCTGTCAGACGTGAGTGAGGAAAAGTGATACACGGCTTTTCCATCAGAGGCTTTTTACCGAGATCGGTGATGCCGTGTGTCAGACTGACACACAACACCACTGATCGCTGTGATGTGTGCCCATGCGGGCATGCAAATCATGGCTTATCCTGCTGGATGTCATACTGTATGACGTCCGGTCAGGATAACTGAACCACCACCCGGCCGTCATTTTGCTATAGGCCGGGCGGGAAGTGGTTAAAGAGGAGTTCCGCCTGCCCCTTTAAATATTAAAAGTCAGCAGCTACACATACTGCAGCTGCTGACTTCCAACATTAGGACACTTACCTGTCCAGGATATTTGAGTAGAACCTTTTGTTTTATTAGTATTATTGGACCGTGCAGGGAAGGTTGGGACCTTTTTAGAACAGATGGATTAATTTACAGATATTCTTTGGCTATGTAATAAAGGCTCATTAGGATCTCATTGTTATAGACTGTCATCTGCAACTTTAGAAAGATGAGAATAGATATCCTGAATTGGAGCCAGTTGAAATGGGGATTGCTTCACAACTTATCCTTGCACTCTTTGTAGGAAACACAATTTAACTCAATACGTGGGTCTAATGGCACTTTGTGTTAGATGCAGGTACTCTATGTTGCACTCCTCCATAGTGCAAAACCTCAATAAAGTAGCCTTCCCAGTGTCATAGCCGCTGCTTACCCAGAACGGTTATACTCCTCTGCTCAGTCCTAATTTTCCCACATATCTAGACAAGAGAATTCAAATATTAGTGTACCCCTGTCTATTAGAGTGATTAAACAATGCCAATTACACGTTCATTTATGTACAGCTAACAGTGTCAAAGCAAACCTCCTATTTTAAAACAATCTACTGAACTTTCTAGACCTATTTTTTGAGGTAATCTATTTTCACAGCTCTTACTGTGAAGAAGCCTTTGTATGTGGAGGTATAATCTCCTTTTCTCAAGCGGTAAAGAGTCCCCCCTTGTCCTCTGTAATGACCTGAAAGTGAATAACTCTACACGAAGTTCAGTATATGGACTACTTATGTATTACGTATACATAGTGATCATCTCAACTCTTGATCGCCTCTTTCAATAGAGAAACAATTCAATTGTTTATAAAATATTAACTGGTGTTTGCCTTCATTTTGTTTAGTGCATATACATCTGTTAGTCATTCTAAAGCAGCCCATAGATGAGTATTTTTTTGTACAACCAGCAGCCCCCAACCCTGCTATTGTAGACTGACAGTGGGGAGATTGGGGCTTTGATCAGGTCTCCGATGTAGTAACCCGGAAGGGACGCCACAGTGTCACTTCCGGTTTACTCGGCAGCCAACAGCACCATTTAAAAAAAATCCACAGTATTCAAAAATGCCGATCTTGCTGTTTTAAATACTTACAAGACCCCAGATCCTTCCATAAAGAGTACCTGTTACTGCCTATTACTGTCACAAGGGATGTTTACATTCCTTGTGACAGCAATAAAAGTGATCAGATTTTTTTTTTTAAAGGGACAGTGTAAAAAGCAAACGCACACATAAGTCACGCCCACAAATGAAAACAGTGTTCAAACCACACATATGCGGTATCGCCGCAATCATTAGAGTGAGAGCAATAAGCACAAGACCTCCTCTGTAACTCTAAACAGGTAACCATTAAAAATAATTAAATCGTCACCTATAGAGATTTTTAGGTACTGTGACAGAACCCACTGTCACTGTGTGCTTTGGAAGGGACTGAGGGCGGGCCTCCTACCCACAGATTATGGCCCAGAAGAGACTGAGACTCGGGGAGAAGCTGGCATTGAGATAATGTAATGTAATGCTACATCCCTTCTCCCCCATCCCCCCCTCTTGTTGCTGTGTTTAGCTGTGTTGAGTCATGGCACATAGACAATGGTCTGGACTGCAGACAGCTCTCCGCAGGGGATGTGTATTGAGGGGTTGCCTGCTTACCATAATCCCTTTATGTTTATCTGTAGTCTCTGTTTCAATGTACAAGTGTTCAGTTCCCATTGGTTCTTCCTTGTCCCCTACCCCCCCTCTATGACAAGGCTAAGGGGAGTGTCCCTAACTGTGTGTAAAAGTGTATGTTTTGGATTTAATAAACAGTTTTTTATGCTCTGCATGTTTAACCCTCAACACCTGTGTGGATTGTCTCGTGATTGAGGGGTTAAGGACTGGTTATGGCGAATCTGCAGGCTGCGGGTACGTTTGGAGGACAGGAGACACAGGTCTGGCGGATGTGCCCACCTGGGGTATGCGAGATCCGTCACAGGTACCATAGTTTGTTGCCATTCCACGAGTGTGCACATGTTTAAAGGATGAAATGTTAGGTATCTATTTACTCAGCGTAGCCTGATCTTTCACATTATACCAAAAAATTGGGCTAGCTTTACTGTTTATTTATTTTTTTATTAATTGAAGTGTTTTTTTTTTTTTTCCCCAAAAATTGCAACGACTGTCATTTTATTCTCTAGGGTCTCTGCTAAACAATATATATAAAATACTGTTTTTAACTTGTAAGCAACAGATCTCAGAAATAGACCTGGTCCTTAAGTGGTTAAATAGGACCAAACAATATGTTCTTAAAGTGATTGTAAACAATCACTTTGTAAAACCAGCCATTCAGTTAAAAATTTAAATGAAAGGCAAAACATTTGTTTATAGATATAAATAAAAACATTACATTTTCCCTATTTTATAAGTGATCAAATTCCCTCTGTTCCCTCGGTTTTCAGTTGCATAAGACCTGGGGGGGAGGAGAAGCAGCAGCACACTGATTTTCTAAGTGAAAAACTATGCAGGGGGTGTGTGTCAGGACAAGTCTGATTATTGGAGGAGAGCTCACTGAGTTCCCGGTATAGCTAGAGAACTGACCACACTGTGTTCTCCTGCTTAGTGTGGTCAGTTTTTAATAAGGAAGCAGAGGGACTGACAGGAACACCAGAGATTTCACACAAAGGAAGCAATACAAAGAGAACAGAATTTTTCATATATACAATTACGTAGTACCGCAGGCACGTGAAATGCTGGGGTACCAAACACTTTAAGATGCAGCTTTATCCCTATGTGCTTGGTTGTAGCAAGAGATGACTAAATACTATGAAAATCAAATCATACTTAACAAGTTAGGGACAGTTAGGGGAGCTTTAGATGTTTCTTTTGCAGTTGGCATAAAAAATAATAAAAAACTTCAAAAACTACCAGTGACAAGTTTCCAGTAACAAGATATACATAGGCACATACAGTATGTATAGAGGATGAAATCGGCATAACAAGATGGCCACACAAGTGCAGGCTCCCTCCTTTGTTAATTTTACTTATGCCCTTTAGGCAGGCCTGTCGCGACAGGACAGGCAAAACAAGCAATTGCTCGGGGCCCCGAGCTTGCCTGGGGCCCCAGCCGCACCACCGCTTCCTATATGCTGCAGCATGTAGCGTGGCCAAGCTCCTCTTCCTTCCTCCTGCAGTCTGCGCGGTACAGGAGATTCAGTTTCCTGTTCCCGGCCGGACTGACAGGAAGTGCACACACTGAGTGCTCACTTCCTTTCAGTCCAGCCGGCCGGGAACAGCAAACTAAATCTCCTGCCACGCGGTACGGAGGAGGGTTAAAGCGGTTGTAAAGTCACAAACTTTTTTCTTTTTTTTCTAGTCACCTGCAAGGGAAAGGCATAATGAGCTAGTATGCACCCGAGAATCCCTTGTGCGCATGCGCCACTGCTGTCAGCGGAGCATTGCGAGGGGAATATCTCCTAAACCGTAAAGGTTTAGGAGATATTTTTTTACCTACAGGTAAGCCTTATTATAGGCTTACCTGTAGGTAAAAGTTCCAAAATTAACTTTACAACCGCTTTATAAAGAACACGGGGGGTGGGGAGTAAGGGGGATAAGGCAGTGATCAAGACCCATTTAGTAATAAAAATATGGTAGCTTGCTGACTATAATAACCCTACCTGGATGAAATGTTATGTATCATATACAAAACAATTACCATAGCTTTCTTTGCAGGAGAGAACGGGTCAGGAGAGAGCTACGTGACTTGGCTCATTGAAGAGAGATAACAAAATACTGCAGATATGTGTGCCCAGCTCAAATTTCATGAATCGGGTTTACATCCACTTTAAAATAAGACAAATCCAAACTAATGTAGTTATACTTCTTGTAAAAAGAAGCTTAAAGAAGTTCTATAACTAGAAGAAAAAAAAGCTTGTTAAATCCCACAGAGGATCTAGCACGTGTCCTGAACAGAGCATGATAAACAAAACAAATCTTTCTTTCTTGTCATTGCTGGCCACAGCTACGCCCCTTCTGAAGTCTAAAAACATGGCGCAGGTATAAACCTAATAAAAAAAAAAAAAAAAGGAAGGCAATAAATACCCGAGGATATGATACCATGGAGCTGTGTTGAAGAGCCAGGGGGGAAGAATTTACATTTTTTGTTATTTCTACAAGATAGTTCCAACAAGATACAGCAGCACACAAAAAATATATTTTCCATGCATCTTAACATTTTATAGTTAACTAGATGGCACTTTGAATGATGGCAGTGTTGAAAATATGAGTAACAGTGGTTTTATCTGGGGGGCAAGTCATCCTTTTTTCTTCAATGGAAGCCTGTTCAAATAATCTTCTGGCAGTGGCAGGGTGATGCCTTTTAAAATTACACTGGGCTTTGAAAGGTGGCTTTATTGGTCAGAGAGGTAGAAATTTGTTTTAGGGAATCTCTCTCTTACCCAAGTCTCTGAGGTTCACCGAGACTCTGGTAAAGTATCTATTCTTTGTCCAACAAAGGCATCATTTCTTAACTAAACGTTGACTATGTTTCTCTTTAAAAAGTGTCATGCAGGTTATATTTGCTATCTTGTTATGTCAGAATATGGCTCTCTGTATTTAATTATGAAAAACCCTTTATATATTATATCATAGAGAACACAGGTAAAAGTTGACACCAAAATGACATAAAACAAGCTAAATCCTAAACACTTCCCCAAAGCAAGCTGAAATATTTTTTTAACAAGGTAGTCTGTTTGTTTCCCAATCAAATATCCAGTATGATTTCATAGAGCTCAGTAAGTTTTACACCTTTTTTTTTTCTTGTTCCCAAGAAAGCTATTTGATATTCTGGAGAGATGCTACATCCAAATTGTCATAATGGTTCTGTAAATGTGTTTAGCTATAGCTGATTGTTATCCTCACTTCTTGTACATGGTTAGTGTTTCTATGTTCTATTTTTAAACATTCTTGATGCGTTGTATTGTTTCAAGAAAATGTAGGCAGACAAATAAATTACATTCTCCGTCCACCCATTTGCATTCCAGAGTTTTTATCTTCGAACATTTTTAAAGGTGCTCACTATTTAAATAAATAAATAGATACACTTGATAAATATTCAGGAGGGAGCTGGCAAAACAAATTCAAATTAAATGTTTGCACATAAAACAATATCCTGCAAATAATTACATACATAACTGGGTTGTTAGCATAATAAAGTGTATTTTGCACATATTTTTATGCAAATAGTTTAGTCCTGTGTGGGATCATTTCTACTCTGTTGCAAACCAGATGGATCATATATAGAGCATAAGTAAAATCATACTGCAGGTAAGCTAGGGACTTTTTTATGTTTGAAGGAAAAACAGTAGTTGATGCTGCAGGCTTTTAATAATCTGTTCCCCAGCATTTCACTTTATCCCCCAGCATTTCACCTGATCTGCTTTTTTCAATTAGACTGAAAAAAAATATACCCTAAAACTTGAATTATAAGCATGGGCGCCCCCTTCTATTCTTATACAGGGAGACCCCGACTTACGAACAACTCCTACTTACGAACGGGCCTCAATGTCGGCTGCTTGTGCTCCACAATGGTCCTGGATACCTCTGAGCAGCTATCTTGCCACATTCCGCACTGCAGTATTTTATGTACTGCATGGCCAGAAGAGCCCCAGAAGCGCCTGGAACATGCCAGATTCCTGCACAGGCGGAAGCCGGGAAATCTCCATCCCTGCACAAGCAGAAGTTATACTTACAAGCAGTGTTCCGACTTACGAACAGATTTCACTTACGAACAAACCTACAGTCCTTAACGTGTTCGTAATTCGGGGAATGCCTGTACCAGTCTGTATTCACTTTCCTTGAACAGGGCCCTCCAAATTAGGATCCCCACTCAACGCATTATGCCGCATACACACAACCGTTTTTCACAACGTTAAAAATGCCATTTTTTAAATTGGGCATTAAAAACGATCGTGTGTAGGCTCCGGAGCATTTTTAACGACGTGAAAAGTGGCCTTAAAAAAAAATGAGAACCTGCTCTATTTTTTCACGTCGTTTTTCACGTCATTTTTTTTAACGACGTGAAAAACGGTAGTGTGTATGCTTTTACGAGGGGAAAAAATGCGCATGCTCAGAATCAAGTATGAGACGGGAGCGCTCCTTCTGGTAAAACTAGCATTCGTAATGGAGATAGCATATTCGTCATGCTGTAACAGACTGAAAAGCACAAGGCTGAAAAGCGCGAATCGTCGCTCAACAAACTTTACTAACATGAAGGGTGGTGCCATTCGAACGGAACTTCCCCTTTATAGTGCCGTCGTACGTGTTGTACATCACTGCGCTTTGCTCGAGCGTTTTTTTTTTAATGAACGTGTGTATGCAAGACAGGCTTGAGTGGAAACAAGAAAAATCACATCGAGAAAAACGTCGTTTTTGAAAATGACATTAAAAACGATTGTGTGTACGCGGCATAAGCCTGTTTTTTGTTTTGTTTTTTTGCACATCCCATGCCCTTTATTTGTATTCTATTAAATGTAATGTCTTGAAGGTTAGCCACTAGAAAGATAATGTAATTTTAATAATATTTTTCATATCTTAATAGTCATGTACTGCTTTTTATACTATCCAGCCCAATATGCACCTTTACGTTTTTGCTAGATCTAAACTTATCTGAACAACTGCCATTATTACTATGTTGAATTTGGCACAGATATGAACTGTTGGTATTCAATTGCCTTAAGCGATGTTAGGCTTTAGATATTTCACTGTACCCTCAAGGAGGAAAGTGCTGCCTCCAGCAAACAAGGAAGCTTTAAAGAGAAGGGCAAATAAACTAATAAAAGAACATGGGGTACCTTCAGGAAAATTGTGAAAACAGGTGAATATATTTATTATTGCAAAGAAGCAATACAGTGGCAGGGGTACTATCACATTGTATAACTATAAAAGTGGTCTATATAGCAAACTCAGAAAAAAATTGTCACCACGAAGAGTGGCAAAGAAGAAAAAAGGGTTTAACTTCAACCTATAACCTGGATTCTTTACTGGAATGCCGCGTACACACGACCGTTTTTCATGACGAGAAAAATGCCATTTTTTAAAATGGTCATTAAAAACAATCGTGTGTGGGCTTCAGAGCATTTTTCACAACGTGAAAAATGGCCATGAAAAATTTGGAACATGCTCTAATTTTTCCTCTTCGTTTTTCACGTCGTCGTTTTTCTCGTCATGAAAAACGGCCGTGTGTAGGCTTTAACGACGTGAAAAAAACGTGCATGCTCAGAAGCAACTGATGAGACGGGAGCGCTCGTTCTGGTAAAACTAGCGTCCGTAATGGAGATAGCACATTCGTCACGCTGTAACAGACTGAAAAGCACGAGGCTGAAAAGCACGAATCGTCTCTCACCAAACTTTACTAACACAAGGATCAGCAAAAGCAGCCCAAAGAGTGGCACCATCCGAATGGAACTTCCCCTTTATAGTGCCGTCGTACATTTCGTACGTCACTGTGCTTTGCTCGAGCATTTTTTTTCATGATCGTGTGTAGGCAAGGCAGGCTTGAGAAGAATCAAGTCGAGAAAAACGTCGTTTTTTTCAATGACATTAAAAACGGTCGTGTGTACGCGGCATTAGATTTGTGAAAGCATGGAACAGTCTAAAGCCCCATACACACGGTCGGACTTTTGCCCAACAAACTTAGTTTTAAGCAAGTTGGACCAACAATCCGACCGTGTGTACGCTCCATCGGACAAACTTTTTTTGTTTGGTTTTGTTTTCATCGGACAAAAGTTGGGTCTGCAAACGGACAAACTTTTGCCCAACAAAAGTCTGATGGAGCAAAGTCCTACCATGTGTACAGAAAACCATAGGACTTTTGTCCGATAGACAAAACAACTAATGTTAAAATCAACCAACAATAGCAGAAGTTGACCAAAGGGTGGCGGTAAAGAGCAGAAAAACCATGTGATGTTGCAAAAAGTTTTGGGAAAGTTTGCAGAAAAGTCCTGTGGTGTGTATGCTATGGGTGTGCCCGGCCAACTCCGTTCGGACAAAAATCCACGGAAAAGTCCGATGGAAGTCCGACCGTGTGTACGAGGCTTTACACATGAACTGATTGTAGCCGATTGCTACTAATATTTGTATTGCCTAATAAGAATTCTGGGAATTTTCTGATTACCTTTAGGGACCAGGACAAATTTTTTTTTTACTGGTAGAAGCAATTTGGGGCACACTTTATAAGAATTTTTGTCTTCCTCTGGATCAACTGTAAACTTAAGACTTATATCCTTTTATATGTATATACAGTATGTAAGCTTCTCTTTCTCTGTATATAATGGTTGGATATAAAATATTGCATATGAATTTACATATTCTGGCAGTAGGTAGCAGACCAGCATCTTTTTCATATGTTTTACAGAGTAGTCCTACCAGCAAATAGTCTTCGGATCTCCATCTCAAATTTAGCACACAGGTCAGGATGAGTCAGACCAATGATTCTTCCCTATTCACTAAGGGTCCTTACTTATTCAGTCATGTTTTCTGCAAAAAAAAACAAAAAAAAAAAACGGATGAATTCAGATTCAGGTTTCAACAGTTTACATCAGTTTGCACATCTGTCTTCAATTCAATTTAGCTCATTTCTGTTCAGTTGACATCACTGTACATTCTTTTTTGCCCCCCTTTTTTTTTTTTGCCGAAACCGATCACAGGTGACAAAAGTAAAAATTTTTTTTTGCCTACAACCATTTATTTCTGTTCAAATCTGTGTAAATGTAAACAGATATAGCTGTGTTCTGTTAAAAAAAAACAGACCTGAAAGGGGCACAATGTTTCACATTTTCTGGCAATGCCCTAAACTTCAGTCTGTCTGGAAAGATGTCACTGACTTGATTAAAAAACTCACCCTTGCAGACACCTTTGCAATAACTCAACACCATGTAATCTACACTTAATGGACAGGCCCATCATAAAAAGTCTTCTCTGACTATCTACCTAATAAATACAGCAAAGGTATGTATTTCGATCTTATTGAAGCATACTTGGTTCTATGGTTTTCTATAGTCAACAATATTCTAAACATGGAGGCCCCTCACCCCACTCTACATAACTCAGAGGAAAAATTCAGGCTGACTTGGAGGCACTGGCAATACTTCTATTCATGGGTGCTTATTTAAACGCTCTCACACAGATGACAAACACCTAAGGGTAATGGCTGTATCAGTAATAACTGTATCCAGTGGCCTTGTCTTTCCTTCCCCCATCCCTGCTTTCCCTTCCTACTCCCCAACCCCCTCCCAAAAAATAACCTTAGCTCCCCTGCTCCCACCTATATCTTATCAATAATTTGCTTACCATGTTTCCTTTTCTCCCAATCCCAACAGGACATCCACTTTACTTTGTTAATTTTACTTGCCCCTGACAACTTGCTTAAATCATTTTGGTTACTGCTATAATCATCCCTATACCTTATTAATTGTGCCCTCTTCTCTTCCTGGCTGGTTCCATTCACAGTCTGGGAGAGCTGCATGGCACTGCTGTTTGCTTGTTTAATTTTTGTTTCCTACTCCTGTATTGCATTCATTAGCTAATGTTTGTATTTTTCACAAACTATATTTGTGTGGGACTCGGCAAAACTCTTGTCACATTATACAGAACTGTTATGTACTTTTAGAATCCACTTGTCGGATTTAACACTTTTCTTATTTACTGTCTGCATCTGTACAGTCTGTAATGTGACACGCTAAATACAGATTTAAAGAAAGAAAAAAAACCCAGACCTGAACGGAAACAAATGTAGGCGGATGTAATTGGATAAGCATAAGAAAATGCTTTTGCCAGTTTATATCAGCTAAAACACGCAGTCCTTAGTCCTAAAGACTGTATGTTTTAGACGATATACAAAACATTGACGCCAGCCTTTTCCTATGCTTATTGAAGATTGGAGGTTTTCAAAGACCTTTGAGGCTGGGAACCATGACACAAAAGCTGAGAATGACTAATAGGAGGTGGTAGCTCTAATATACCTTAAAAAAGTGCCTTAAAAAAATATTCATACCCCTTGACATTTTCCACATTTTGTCATGTTACAACCAAAAACATAAATGTAATTTATTGGGATTTTATGTGACAGACCAACACAAAGTTGCACATAATTGTGAAGTGGAAGGAAAATGATAAATGGTTTTCATTTTTTTTTTACAAATAATCTGAAAAGTGTGGTGTGCTTTTGTATTCACCCCCCTTTACTCTGATACGCCTAACTAAAATCTAGTAGAACCAATTGCCGTCAGAAGTCACCTTATTAGTAAATAGAGTCCACCTGTGTGCAATTTAATCTCAGTATAAATACAGTTGTGAAGCCCTCAGAGGTTTGTTAGAGAACCTTAGTGAACAAACAACATCATGAAGGCCAATGAACACACCAGACAGGTCAGGGATAAAGTTGTGGAGACGTTTAAAGCAGTATTAAGTTATAAAAAAATATCCAAAGCTTTGAACATCTCATGGAGCACTGTTCAATCCATCATCCAAAACTGGAAAGAGCATGGCACAACTGCAAACCTACCAAGACATGGCCGTCCACCTAAACTGACAGGCTGGACAAGGAGAGCATTAAGCAGAGAAGCAGCCAAGAGACCCATGGTAACTCTGGAGGAACTGCAGAGATTCACAGCTCAGGTGGGAGAATCTGTCCACAGGACAACTATTATGCCTTGTACACATGATCAGAATTTCCGAAGAAAAAAGTCTGATGGAATTTTTTCATCAGACTTTTTTCCGTCGGAGTTTAGAAATAGAACTCCAGTCTGCTTATCCAAGATCACTTGGATAAGCAGACTGGAGTGAAGATAGTACAGAAAGAAATAAAGCTGCGCAACACTTGAAAAAATTCCACCATTAAATGGTGAACAAAAATAATATTATACACAGGGCTCAGTCTCTATTGAAGATGTTAACAACTATGTTAATTTAACAAGTCCCAACTGTTGCCAGATATTCGGACAAATAACAAAAAGAACCAAGTCCTGTGTAAAAATTATATAAAACTGAAAAAATCCTGTGGACAAAGATGACCATGCAGTGCAGATGCGGATCTTCTCATTCAACAAATGGTGACTTCAAACATAGAACACCCTATGAAAAGTTCCGGATGCTTGATAGAGAGAGGTTCCACCACCACCAATTGATAATGCCGCTTACCAGAACAAATGATCCCTGCAGGGATCAATATAAACAGATGGCTATTCCCCTGCCAGGGTCTCTATTTCACTATCAGCTTTCCTCCAAGATTCCACGCCAATCCTCTCCATATGCCACGAAAGTTACGGTGCAAAAGGAAAGAAAACCACCATAGCGTAAATCCGGTACAACAATGTTTATTAAATAAAAGAAACACACTTACAGTCAGTCGTAAAATATAAGGCGTGTGGTATATGATAGCTGGCCGGCTAAGACAGCCCGTTCACTCCGGGACTCGTTAGTATGTCGGTTACGTCAGCACGTCGCTTCTCCCTACGTCGTTTCGTCACAGATGACATCGTCCAGGGGCACGGGCGACGTGCTGACCCACCGCCATAAGTACTCATGAATGCAATCGGAACGCCCAGATCTGACCCTTCAGCCTTCCAACCCTGCAAATCGCCATATTAGCTAAGGGCAAAAATGCCCATACCTATCTCGGCAATCACACGGGTATTATTAAAAATTAAAATTGCTCACAGTCGTAGAACAAAAATTCTAACGCCGTGGACGATAATATGAGCGATACAAAGGGGAGATCCAAAGTTAATCACTCGTATGTTTAGATGGCTGGTGGTGCCATACACCACATATCTCGAGAAAAACCACATCATAACTATCCTCTTCAATATCCCATCATATGGGTATTATATTGATACGCTCAAATATCTATTAATAATTAAAAATTAAACCTATCAATGTGCTTATATGAAAAGCACGGTAAGGTCTAAATAAAATGTTATTAATAGCCAAGCCCTCTAGTGGTCGTTCTTCATACTGCTCCCAAAAAGGCAAAAAAGAAGAACAGACTCTATCGGGTATCTCTGTGGATAAGTCTAAATAGATTATATCCATAAAACTCTATAAAATTATATTGCAATTTGCAGTGTGCTTCCCAACAATAGGTCACGCCCCCACAGACAAAAAATTGATTGTCCAAAGCGATGCGATCACCGTCATTAGTGCACAGTGCTAATATAGGAAGAAAGGAACATGTTTTGTTAACTAGATAAATGTAAAAGGTTGAATTACATAGTTGGACTACCAACTCGCACTAAACCCCATGTGCCTGAACCAGAGGATATTATTGGACCATCTCTAAGAATCAAGACACATAGGTCCATTAAACCAGATGGCATGTTTACAAAACGATCAATCTGGACAAATGGTGAAAACATGACCAAATGTCTTTCCCCACCCCCTGTCCAGATTATGAAAGGCCAAAATTGCATGATTGAATTGCAAAACAATGAACACTAAAGAGTCAAATCTGGTTCACAAAAACAACAATGGAAAGGCTAAGCATTGTCTATAAATGCGTTCACATCTACATCAATATTTAAGCCATAAGGGGTATAACAACGGACCTTTATATCCAGGACATTTCCATCCTAGATATTTCTCTCACTAGGGAACCCCCCCTCCAGTGTGGACTATACCTATCTATGCCCAAGAAAACAGTACCTGCTGGATTATGTTGGTGATGCAAATCATAGTGTCTTGAGACTGAGTGGTCTTTAAATCCACTCTTGATATTAGCAATATGCTCCCCCAGACGTACCTGCATGGACCTTTTAGTCCTACCTATATATTGTTTCCCGCAAGGGCATTCCAACAGGTAAACAATGCCCGTAGAGCTACAGGTCACAAAGGCCTCAATTTTATGTTCTCTAAAGGTGCTAGTTGATTTAAACTGGGGGGTCTTCTTTGATTTAATTTTATTCAATGCACACACTTGGCACCTACGACATTGGTGATAGCCAGAAATGTTCTGAAAAAAACTACACTTTTTTTGGGGGGGGGGGGTCAACCACATTTGGCGCTATTCTATCTCTCAGTGAGGGAACTCCTTTAAAGATGACTTGAGGAGTTGCTGGCAGAAAGGAGTTAATAATCTGATCACTTCTCAAAACATGCCAGTGCTTACTGCTTACACAGAATTTTCTTCACCAAATAATGTTGGGTAGAATAGGTGGTGATCAATGGTATCAGTGGCCCTTCCCGTTTCTTTTTCTGATTGGCATCCAACAGGACTGATCTTTCAATTTTTTCAACTTCCTTGATTGTTGTTTCCAAAAGGTTTTTGTCATATCCTTTATCTGTCAACCTCTTCTTCAAGATGTTTGCTTGAAGAACATAATCAGATACATCCGAACAGTTCGGTCTCATTCTCAAGAACTGACTCCTGGGTACTGATTTTAACCATGATTCTTTATGGCAGCTTCCCACGGGAATATAAGCATTCCGGTCCGTCTGTTTAAAGTAGGTAATTGTTTTGAAGCCAGTCCCCTCCTTAATAATTGTGAGGTCTAGAAAGTTTATCCTCTCTTGGCTGGCCTCATGGATGAAGCGTATACCCCTATCGTTGGAGTTAATCCTCACAAAAAATTCTTCCAACTGGAAGGTCGTCCCCTCCCATAGGAGGAGGACGTCATCAATATACCTTGCCCAAAGGACCAGGCAAGGATTGCGGTCCTTATAGATGACGTCCTCCTCCCATTTGGCCATAAAAAGATTAGCCAAACTGGGAGCGTATTTCGCCCCCATGGCCACACCTCTTTTCTGTCTATAAAAGTTCTGACTTAACCAAAAATAATTATGATTGGCCGCATATTCTAATAGTGTACAAGGAAGTTACATCAGCCATAACCATCCATGTATCCACTGTTGCTTTCTGATTTGCCAACAAATTTATAACATGTCGGGTATCTTTAAGATACAACGGCATTTGTTGTACCAATGGCTGTAAAAAATGGTCCACATACTTGCCCGCCCGGGACGTAATGGAATCGATCCCACTTACGATCGGACGACCCGGGGGGCAAGTGAGACTCTTGTGGATTTTTGGTAGGCAATAAAGGATGGGTACCCTTGGGGCTTTGGGGATCAGAAAGAGTTGTTCTTTCTCATTCAGAATGCCGAGTTGTGCACCCTTCTGGATTATTACTGCCAGAGTTTTTCTATATTGAACTATTGGGTTTCCCAAGAGGGGCACATATGTATCGCGATCATCTACAATTCTGGATAATTCCTGAAGATAACTCTTTCGATCTAGGACAACTATCCCTCCTCCCTTGTCCGCAGGGCAGATGACCAACTCCTTGTTGTTACATAAAGAGTCTAAACCCTTTTTCAGGTTATTCTCCATTTCCTTATTGGTAACTTTTACTGATTCCAAATCCCTCAATACCACATCACGGAATACTCTTAGAGATGGAGCCAAGGTACCAGGGGGGTTGAATGTGGAAGTATTAGATAGTCCAGAATTGTGATATTTGGAAGTAGGGATGGGCCCGGTGCTCGATTCGAACCCATGTTCGAATCGAGCACCGGGCGTTCGCTCGCTCGTCGAGCCCAGAACTATTTGGGCCGTTCGCATCACATTCGTGTGATGCGAGCGGCCCCGCAATGCATTGCGGCCGGCGCGGCCGGCGCAGTGCATTGCTGGCTGATGATTGGCCAAGCATGCACTGTGACCCCGCATGCTTGGCCAATCACAGCGCCCGAAACTCGGAGAGCAATAATTGGCTACAGGCAGGACGCCTGTAGCCAATTACAGCTCAGGGGCTTTAGTACATGCCCCACCATTTAAAAGGCCGCCACGCCATCGGCCCCGGTCACATGAGTTCCGGCTTTAGGAGAGATCAGTCTGCTGATTCTGTCTTTGCTTGATACTGAAAGATTTGCTCATCTTTGCTAAACCATTGGCTATTTCTTTGCTAAACCATTGCTACCTAAGTCATTGATCGTTCATTGCTGCTGATTGCACAGTTAGCGTGTTATTAGCTGCTGCTGGGGATTAGTCTGGTGCGTGCTTACTGTTAGTACAGTATTGCAGTAGTACCAACCGCAGTGCTGTTAGCACAGCATTGCATCCCAACAGCACCCATAGGACTTCTAGTGTGTTAGTGGCAGCAAACAGAGCTCCTATATTTTCTTCTCAGCAGCACCCATAGGACTTCTAGTGTGTTAGTGGCAGCAAACAGAGCTCCTATATTTTCTTCTCAGCAGCACCCATAGGACTTCTAGTGTGTTAGTGGCATCACACAGAGCTCCTATATTTTCTTCTCAGCAGCACCCATAGGACTTCTAGTGTGTTAGTGGCATCACACAGAGCTCCTATATTTTCTTCTCAGAAGCACCCATAGGACTTCTAGTGTGTTAGTGGCAGCAAACAGAGCTCCTATATTTTCTTCTTAGCAGCACCCATAGGACTTCTAATGTGTTAGTGGCATCACACAGAGTTCCTATATTTTCATCTCAGAAGCACCCATAGGACTTCTAGTGTGTTAGTGGCATCACACAGAGTTCCTATATTTTCATCTCAGAAGCACCCATAGGACTTCTAGTGTGTTAGTGGCATCACACAGAGCTCCTATATTTTCTTCTCAGCAGCACCCATAGGACTTCTAGTGTGTTAGTGGCATCACACAGAGCTCCTATATTTTCATCTCAGAAGCACCCATAGGACTTCTAGTGTGTTAGTGGCATCACACAGAGCTCCTATATTTTCTTCTCAGCAGCACCCATAGGACTTCTAGTGTGTTAGTGGCAGCAAACAGAGCTCCTATATTTTCTTCTCAGCAGCACCCATAGGACTTCTAGTGTGTTAGTGGCATCACACAGAGCTCCTATATTTTCTTCTCAGCAGCACCCATAGGACTTCTAGTGTGTTAGTGGCAGCAAACAGAGCTCCTATATTTTCTTCTCAGCAGCACCCATAGGACTTCTAGTGTGTTAGTGGCATCACACAGAGCTCCTATATTTTCATCTCAGAAGCACCCATAGGACTTCTAGTGTGTTAGTGGCATCACACAGAGCTCCTATATTTTCTTCTCAGCAGCACCCATAGGACTTCTAGTGTGTTAGTGGCATCACACAGAGCTCCTATATTTTCATCTCAGAAGCACCCATAGGACTTCTAGTGTGTTAGTGGCATCACACAGAGCTCCTATATTTTCTTCTCAGCAGCACCCATAGGACTTCTAGTGTGTTAGTGGCAGCAAACAGAGCTCCTATATTTTCTTCTCAGAAGCACCCATAGGACTTCTAGTGTGTTAGTGGCAGCAAACAGAGCTCCTATATTTTCTTCTCAGCAGCACCCATAGGACTTCTAGTGTGTTAGTGGCATCACACAGAGCTCCTATATTTTCATCTCAGAAGCACCCATAGGACTTCTAGTGTGTTAGTGGCATCACACAGAGCTCCTATATTTTCTTCTCAGCAGCACCCATAGGACTTCTAGTGTGTTAGTGGCAGCAAACAGAGCTCCTATATTTTCATCTCAGAAGCACCCATAGGACTTCTAGTGTGTTAGTGGCATCACACAGAGCTCCTATATTTTCATCTCAGAAGCACCCATAGGACTTCTAGTGTGTTAGTGGCATCACACAGAGCTCCTATATTTTCTTCTCAGAAGCACCCATAGGACTTCTAGTGTGTTAGTGGCAGCAAACAGAGCTCCTATATTTTCTTCTCAGCAGCACCCATAGGACTTCTAGTGTGTTAGTGGCATCACACAGAGTTCCTATATTTTCATCTCAGAAGCACCCATAGGACTTCTAGTGTGTTAGTGGCATCACACAGAGCTCCTATATTTTCTTCTCAGCAGCACCCATAGGACTTCTAGTGTGTTAGTGGCAGCAAACAGAGCTCCTATATTTTCATCTCAGAAGTACCCATAGGACTTCTAGTGTGTTAGTGGCATCACACAGAGCTCCTATATTTTCTTCTCAGCAGCACCCATAGGACTTCTAGTGTGTTAGTGGCAGCAAACAGAGCTCCTATATTTTCATCTCAGAAGCACCCATAGGACTTCTAGTGTGTTAGTGGCATCACACAGAGCTCCTATATTTTCATCTCAGAAGCACCCATAGGACTTCTAGTGTGTTAGTGGCATCACACATAGCTCCTATATTTTCTTCTCAGCAGCACCCATAGGACTTCTAGTGTGTTAGTGGCATCACACAGAGCTCCTATATTTTCTTCTCAGCAGCACCCATAGGACTTCTAGTGTGTTAGTGGCAGCAAACAGAGCTCCTATATTTTCTTCTCAGCAGCACCCATAGGACTTCTAGTGTGTTAGTGGCATCACACAGAGCTCCTATATTTTCTTCTCAGCAGCACCCATAGGACTTCTAGTGTGTTAGTGGCAGCAAACAGAGCTCCTATATTTTCTTCTCAGCAGCACCCATAGGACTTCTAGTGTGTTAGTGGCATCACACAGAGCTCCTATATTTTCATCTCAGAAGCACCCATAGGACTTCTAGTGTGTTAGTGGCATCACACAGAGCTCCTATATTTTCTTCTCAGCAGCACCCATAGGACTTCTAGTGTGTTAGTGGCAGCAAACAGAGCTCCTATATTTTCATCTCAGAAGCACCCATAGGACTTCTAGTGTGTTAGTGGCATCACACAGAGCTCCTATATTTTCATCTCAGAAGCACCCATAGGACTTCTAGTGTGTTAGTGGCATCACACATAGCTCCTATATTTTCTTCTCAGCAGCACCCATAGGACTTCTAGTGTGTTAGTGGCATCACACAGAGCTCCTATATTTTCTTCTCAGCAGCACCCATAGGACTTCTAGTGTGTTAGTGGCAGCAAACAGAGCTCCTATATTTTCTTCTCAGCAGCACCCATAGGACTTCTAGTGTGTTAGTGGCATCACACAGAGCTCCTATATTTTCATCTCAGAAGCACCCATAGGACTTCTAGTGTGTTAGTGGCATCACACAGAGCTCCTATATTTTCTTCTCAGCAGCACCCATAGGACTTCTAGTGTGTTAGTGGCAGCAAACAGAGCTCCTATATTTTCATCTCAGAAGCACCCATAGGACTTCTAGTGTGTTAGTGGCATCACACAGAGCTCCTATATTTTCATCTCAGAAGCACCCATAGGACTTCTAGTGTGTTAGTGGCATCACACAGAGCTCCTATATTTTCTTCTCAGCAGCACCCATAGGACTTCTAGTGTGTTAGTGGCAGCAAACAGAGCTCCTATATTTTCTTCTCAGCAGCACCCATAGGACTTCTAGTGTGTTAGTGGCATCACACAGAGCTCCTATATTTTCTTCTCAGCAGCACCCATAGGACTTCTAGTGTGTTAGTGGCAGCAAACAGAGCTCCTATATTTTCTTCTCAGCAGCACCCATAGGACTTCTAGTGTGTTAGTGGCATCACACAGAGCTCCTATATTTTCATCTCAGAAGCACCCATAGGACTTCTAGTGTGTTAGTGGCATCACACAGAGCTCCTATATTTTCTTCTCAGCAGCACCCATAGGACTTCTAGTGTGTTAGTGGCATCACACAGAGCTCCTATATTTTCATCTCAGAAGCACCCATAGGACTTCTAGTGTGTTAGTGGCATCACACAGAGCTCCTATATTTTCTTCTCAGCAGCACCCATAGGACTTCTAGTGTGTTAGTGGCATCACACAGAGCTCCTATATTTTCTTCTCAGCAGCACCCATAGGACTTCTAGTGTGTTAGTGGCAGCAAACAGAGCTCCTATATTTTCATCTCAGAAGCACCCATAGGACTTCTAGTGTGTTAGTGGCATCACACAGAGCTCCTATATTTTCATCTCAGAAGCACCCATAGGACTTCTAGTGTGTTAGTGGCATCACACAGAGCTCCTATATTTTCTTCTCAGAAGCACCCATAGGACTTCTAGCGTGTTAGTGGCAGCAAACAGAGCTCCTATATTTTCTTCTCAGCAGCACCCATAGGACTTCTAGTGTGTTAGTGGCATCACACAGAGTTCCTATATTTTCATCTCAGAAGCACCCATAGGACTTCTAGTGTGTTAGTGGCATCACACAGAGCTCCTATATTTTCTTCTCAGCAGCACCCATAGGACTTCTAGTGTGTTAGTGGCAGCAAACAGAGCTCCTATATTTTCATCTCAGAAGCACCCATAGGACTTCTAGTGTGTTAGTGGCATCACACAGAGCTCCTATATTTTCTTCTCAGCAGCACCCATAGGACTTCTAGTGTGTTAGTGGCAGCAAACAGAGCTCCTATATTTTCATCTCAGAAGCACCCATAGGACTTCTAGTGTGTTAGTGGCATCACACAGAGCTCCTATATTTTCATCTCAGAAGCACCCATAGGACTTCTAGTGTGTTAGTGGCATCACACAGAGCTCCTATATTTTCTTCTCAGCAGCACCCATAGGACTTCTAGTGTGTTAGTGGCAGCAAACAGAGCTCCTATATTTTCTTCTCAGCAGCACCCATAGGACTTCTAGTGTGTTAGTGGCATCACACAGAGCTCCTATATTTTCTTCTCAGCAGCACCCATAGGACTTCTAGTGTGTTAGTGGCAGCAAACAGAGCTCCTATATTTTCTTCTCAGCAGCACCCATAGGACTTCTAGTGTGTTAGTGGCATCACACAGAGCTCCTATATTTTCATCTCAGAAGCACCCATAGGACTTCTAGTGTGTTAGTGGCATCACACAGAGCTCCTATATTTTCTTCTCAGCAGCACCCATAGGACTTCTAGTGTGTTAGTGGCAGCAAACAGAGCTCCTATATTCTCTTCTCAGAAGCACCCATAGGACTTCTAGTGTGTTAGTGGTATCACACAGAGTTCCTATATTTTCATCTCAGAAGCACCCATAGGACTTCTAGTGTGTTAGTGGCATCACACAGAGCTCCTATATTTTCTTCTCAGCAGCACCCATAGGACTTCTAGTGTGTTAGTGGCATCACACAGAGCTCCTATATTTTCATCTCAGAAGCACCAATAGGACTTCTAGTGTGTTAGTGGCAGCAAACAGAGCTCCTATATTTTCTTGTCAGCAGCACACATAGTACCTATAGTGTGTTAGTGTCAGCACCCATAGGACCTACAGTGTGTTGTGAGCACACATAGGAGTTCTATTTTTTATACTATATACACTACCGACTACAATGGCTGGAAGACCGCCAAGGAGAGGCAGAGCGTGCCGAGGCAAGAACACAGGGCAGGCATGCTCTGTTTCTAGAGACAACAGTGCTGGCCGTGGACGTGGTCGTGCATCGTCATCAGCACGTGGCCATGGGACACGCTTGTCTTTGTTTTCGGCAGCTGGACATGTGGAGCCGCATCATGCCGAAGGCTTGGTAGAATGGATGACCAAGCCCTCCTCATCCTCCTCATCCTCTCTCACCCAGGCTCAGGGTACTGGCAGAGCAGCTGCCAACGCGTACTCAATGGCATCATCAGCCACCCCTTCCCTAGACCCACCATGTCCTCCTGAGGAGTCCCCCGAACTGTTTGAGCACAGTGTTGGGTACATGCTCCAGGAGGATGCCCAACGATTCGAAGGCTCGGATGATGATACCCAGCTTGAGGAAGTCAGTAGTGTGCGCGCAGAGAGAGGGGATGCTGAAGGACAGCAATCTGGCAGTAGTGTTCCACCAGCTGCAGCTTACTGCCAGGTTTGCTCTAGTGGTGAAGAGGGAGGGGATGATGAGGTCACTGACTCCACGTGGGTGCCTGAAGGGAGAGAGGAGGAGGAGGAGGAGGATGCAGCGTCACATGTCCAACGAGGCAGGATGCCCCCTGGAGGCCAGCTAGAGGCCAGCACAGCAACTGTACCACACCGCAGAGCTCCGCCTGTGCAGGGCGCTGCCTCTGCACGTTATCACAAAAGTTCTTTGGTGTGGGCCTTTTTTGAGACGAGTGCATCAGATCGCACCACTGCTATTTGCAATATTTGTCTCAAGCGTATCTCGCGTGGCCAAAACATCAGCCGCTTGGGCACCACAAGCATAAGCAGACATATGTCGACCTGCCATGCAGCTCGTTGGCAAGCACACATAAAAGACCCACACCAAAGAACAAAGCGGACCTCTCCTTGCTCCTCATCAGCTGGGATCTCCATCCCCACTATATCTTCAGTCCTCTCTGAAAGCTGCTCTGAGAGGACTGAAGGTGTAGAATTAGGTGTGTCACAACCAAGTACTTGCAGTACACCGACGTCCGATTGTAGCAGGCAAATTTCCCTGCCCCAGCTGCTGGACCGTCGAAAGAAGTATACTCCCAGCCATCCACATGCCCAGCGGTTGAATGCTAGCTTGGCTAAATTTCTAGCACTTCAACTGCTGCCTTTTCAGTTGATAGACTCGGCCCCCTTCCGTGAGTTTGTTCAATGTGCGGTTCCTCAGTGGCAGGTTCCCAAACGCCACTTTTTCTCACGGAAGGCGATTCCGTCTCTCTACTGGCATGTGGAAGGCAATGTCCATGCCTCACTGGACAGGGCGGTCAGCGGTAAGGTGCATATTACCGCTGACTCATGGTCCAGCAGGCATGGACAGGGACGTTATCTTTCTTTCACGGCCCATTGGGTCACTCTATTGGCAGCTGGGAGGGATGCAGGACAAGGTGCAGTAGTGTTGGAGGTTGTTCCGCCACCACGCCTCCAAAATGCTACTACTGGTTGTGACACACCTCTCTCCTCCACCCCCTCCTCTTTTTCTTCCTCCATGTCCTCTTCGAGTGCTCTGTCCTCGGAACCAGCGGTGCTCCATAGGCGTACAAGGGGCTACGCGAGTACGCAGGCAAAAAGATGCCATGCCGTGCTTGCGCTGGTGTGTTTGGGGGACAGGAGCCACACTGGGCCAGAGGTTCTGGCAGCTCTGCAGGGGCAGGCCGAGAGGTGGTTGACGCCACGCCAGCTTAAGCCAGGAATGGTCGTTTCTGATAATGGCACCAACCTCCTCTCCGCCCTGCGACAGGGGCAGCTCACCCATGTGCCCTGTATGGCTCACGTCCTCAACCTGGTGGTGCAGCGGTTCTTGGGCAGGTTCCCAGGCTTACAGGATGTCCTGAGGCAGGCCAGGAAAGTCTGTGTGCATTTCCGCCGATCTTATAATGCCAGTGCTCGGGTGACTGAGCTGCAAAAGGAGCTGAACCTGCCCAAGAACCGCCTAATATGTGACATGCCCACCAGGTGGAACTCAACGTTGGCCATGCTGCAGCGACTGCACACGCAGCAGAGGGCCATCAATGAGTACCTTTGCGACTACGGCACCAGGACAGGGTCAGGGGAGCTTGGCTTTTTTTCCCCACGCCAGTGGAGCATGATCAGGGATGCATGCACTGTCCTCTCACCATTTGAGGAGGCCACGAGGATGGTGAGCAGTGACAGTGCATGCATCAGTGACACTGTACCTCTTGTCCACCTGTTGGAGCATACGCTGCGTGGGATAATGGACAGGGCACTTGAGGCAGAACAGAGGCAGGAAGAGGAGGACTTCCTTGTCTCTCAAGGCCCCCTTTATCCAGACAATGTTCCTTCTGTCCCACCCATCACACAGGAAGAGGAGGAGGAGGAGGAGGAGGATTGTGTGAGCATGGAGGTGGAGCCTGGCACTCAGCATCAGCAGTCTTTTAGGGATGATGTACAGTCCCAACAAACCAGTGGACTTGTACGTGGCTGGGAGGAGGTGGCTGGCGATCATGTCATCCTCAGTGACCCAGAAGACTCCGGACCGAATGCCTCAGCTAACCTACGCTGCATGGCCTCCCTGATCCTGCAAAGCCTGCGGAAGGATCCTCGTGTTCTTCGGATCAAGGAGAGTGACCATTACTGGCTGGCCACTCTCCTTGATCCACGGTACAAGGGTAAGGTTGCGGACCTTATCTTGCCGTCGCAGAGGGAGCAGAGGATGAGACATCTCAGGGAGGCCTTGCAGAAAGGTCTGTGCAACGCGTTCCCAGAAACTGGGAGGTTACAAACTCCTGGTCCTGGACGACGAGTTGCTGAGGCTTCGGTCAGTAGCAGAAGGAGCGGTGGGGAAGGTGGACGTCTGACCGATGCGTTCAGACAATTTTTTAGTCCGCAGCCCCAAGGTATGATCGGTTCCAGCAACCATCGCCAGCGTCTGATATACATGGTGCAGGAATACCTAGGGGCAAGGTCAGACTTGGACACCTTTCCCACCGAAAATCCTCTGGCTTACTGGGTCCTGAGGATGGATCACTGGCCAGAGCTTGCACAGTATGCAATTGAGCTACTGGCCTGTCCTGCATCCAGCGTTCTTTCCGAACGCACATTCAGTGCTGCTGGAGGATTTGTCACCGATCATAGGGTGCGCCTGTCCACCGACTCGGTTGATCGACTGACCTTCATAAAAATGAATCAGTCTTGAATCACCACCAGCTACCAGACACCTGAAGCGGATATAACGGAATAATTTATAATGTCACATCCCTTCAAGACTGCCTATGCTGATGCTGAGTGACTGTCCTGTTATGTTCACTGACTATCCTCTTCCTCCTCCTCAATGATCCATGCCACCACACCAGTGCCTAAGGCACAATTTTTCAGCCCCTGTATAACAGGGGCGTGTAATTACAATTTTTTAAAAAGATGCTTCGCAACAGGTGTGACTGCTGTGCTCCAAGTACAGTATCTGTGAGGGGTTGCAGTGTTGTGGCACCAGCACCAATGCCTAAGGCACAATTTTTCAGCCCCTGTTTAACAGGGGCGTGTAATTACAAATCTTGATCTAATAGTTCACAGCAGGGCTCATTCCTGCGCCCACCAAGAGTAACTATGAGGGCCTACAGTCTTGTGGCAACACCGTCCACCACCACCACCACCACCAAAGGCCCAATTTTTCTGCCCTGTTCAACAGGTGCATGCAATTACAAATCTTGATCTAATAACTCACAGCAGGGCCCATTCCTGCACCCACCAAGAGTAACTGTGAGGGCTTACAGTCTTGTGGCAACACCGTCCACCACCACCACCACCACCACCAAAGGCCCAATTTTTCTGCCCGGTTCAACAGGTGCATGCAAGTACAAATCTTGATCTATTAACTCACAGCAGGGCCCATTCCTGTGCCCACCAGTCTTGTGGCTACACCAACATCTAATAGGGCAAATTTCTGCAGAGTATATACGGCAGGCCCCTACTTTCAAACATCCAACTTACAAACGACTCCTACTTGCAAACGGCAAGAGAAAACAGGAAGTGAGAGGAAATCTACCCCTAGGAAGGAAAATTCTATCCTGTTAGATTTAATTTGGGAAAAAGGTATCTCCTCTCTACTGATGCTTTATCACCAATCCTTGTTTCAATTAAAACCCCACTTTTCCAAAAACATTTGTCATTGGGACGGAAAGTGAGGTGACATGTTCTGAACAGATGTGCAAAGACAGCAAATGTTACAGGGGTGATAACCCCTCCCTATGTTCTCCAAAAAGCTTAAAAATTGATTTTTTTGGGATGTAGCTACACTTCATAATGTACCTGTTCAGATTCTACTTAAGAACAAACCTACAGTCCATGTCTTGTTTGCACCACCTATATACTGCTGTTCAGAGTATATAGGGTTGTAGGTATAGGGTTTTATTTTGGGTGCGGGGTCCCCCTTAGTATCCATACAAGACCCAAAGGGGCTGGGGTGGGGGGGGGGGGGTGATGGGGTAGCCATGCCATTTTTCTCAAGGATTTTCAGCCATATGGCGGCCAGGACAAGACATGACATTAAAGCCGCAAGTGGTTTTAAATGGCTTATTTTTTTCCTTTACAAATGTCATTTTGTGCAAGGACAGTTCTAAACACGAGAAACACATGCCACTTCACAGGCATACTTTAGACACCCCCCAGGTACCATATTTAAAGGAAAATTTCACTTTTTTTTTTTTCACTTTATGCATCATTAAAATGACTGCTCCCGAAAAAACTTTAGTTTTTAAAATTTCTTTTTGCATTGATATATGTCCCCTGGGGCAGGACCCGGGTCCCCAAACCTGTTTTATGACATTAACATGCATATTGGCCGTTGTAATTAGCAATTTTGATTTCGAACGTTCGCGTCCATTATAACGAATAGGGTTCGAAAATTTGCGCGAACTTTCGGTCCGTTCGAAGGTTCTTGTGCGAACCGAACCCGGGGGTGTTCGGCTCATCCCTATTTGGAAGCAATGCGTCCTCCCTGAAAAGATGGCATACTAGTGAAGTGTCTTTTGATATTAATTCTTCTTACATATTTGTGTATGTCCATGTATGTCTCAAATTTATTGAGTTTTTTTCGGTGGAGCATATTTAAGGCCTTTATTCAACAATGCAGTCTCTGAAGGTGACAAAATCTGTGAACTCAAGTTGAATATGCCTTCTCCCATTACTTCTTTGACTTTTTTTGATTGTGCTCCCCTCCCCCCTCTAGTTCCTCTTTGCTTTCTATTGGTCTCTTTGTTCCTTGGTTGGGTCTGGGAAAACCCCAATGATGTTGTTCATGGGAATTACCATCTGATCCATTAGAGTGATCTCTAGATGTCCAAGAGTATTCCTGATCTCGATAATCATATCCCGAAAGACCTGATTGGCTCGGACCTTCTCTAACCCTTAGGGGAAAGAACCGATTCCGGGAGTCTCCTTCACCATTATATTCCCATTCGTCCCTACTTCTCTCTGGGCGTGTCCACTCCTTCTGGTACACATCCTGATGGGATGATCTTTCTTGGCCATAATGGTTATAAGGAATTCTTTCAGAGCCTCTCCTTGGTCTAGGAGGTTCTCTATATGGTTGATACTGAGGTTTATTATGTTGACTATAATGACCTCGATCCCCATTTCCTCCTGGTCCATATTGACAGTTCCAATTATTGTTTTTGTTATGTTGGACTCCTTTACTAGGACCCTGGGGTCTAGATGGAGATTGGTAGGATACTTTTCTGCCCTTCTTCCCAGTTTTATTGTTATTGTTGGATTTCTTTTGGGTTTTTTGGGAGACCTCCCTAATTGGTAGATGTTGTATTTCATTAGAGGATGCTGTAGGCACGCTATCACCCTGAGTTATAGCCTCCATCCTTGATTCTTGCTTATTGAGTTCTTCATTGGCTATTTTTTTTTGCCATTCAAAAACGTTATTCGCTTGGTAGTCCCCATAGTCCCTATTGTATTTCTTCCTTTTTTTAATTTTTTCTTCCTTTTCTTCCTTTTCTTCCTTATCTAAAACTTTTAAAAGACTCGCTAATCTTTCTTTATATTCTTCTCTTTCCTTCAAGGGGAGAAGACTCTCTTTTAGAGATTTTACCTCCGTGTCTAATCTGGTAAGTTTGTTATTTTTTCGTTGTACCAGGAAGCGTAGAAAGTTGACTCCTGCATCGTTAAAATAACGAAACCAACTTTCCAGATCTATTTCCCCTTTTTGTGGGCATACTTCCCATCTCAAACTTCTTGGTACCATACTCAGTTTGATGCATGTCTCAAGAAAGGCCACATCCCACTGAGTATGTATCTCAGAAATGGTTAAATTTTTTATGCGGACAAAGAGACCTCCCATATCACTATCTTTGGTGTTGTAAGTCTTGAATACACCATCAGTGTTTACCACCTTGGATGCTCGATAATCAAATATATCCTTTATATCTACACTCGGCTGTGAAATCATAAAAAGTGAATTAAATGTATAATTAATATATCCACACCAATGTGCTAGTGAAACACTTCAACATAAAAATTGACAAATGTAAATGCAAAACACTGTGACGTGTCAGACTGCTGCAATATTGTGTATCTATAATAAAACTTAAAAAATGAGGGGTATACTGCGATGTCTGAAATGAGAAAAAAATTCCCAATTGTAAAGGTGAACTGACTTCTCCAATAACTAAGATGCTGCAACTTGAATGTGAGACACACACAATAAATAGTACAAAAAGAAATAAAGCTGCGCAACACTTGAAAAAATTCCACCATTAAATGGTGAAAAAAATAATATTATACACAGGGCTCAGTCTCTATTGAAGATGTTAACAACTATGTTAATTTAACAAGTCACAACTGTTGCCAGATATTCGGACAAATAACAAAAAGAACCAAGTCCTGTGTAAAAATTATATAAAACTGAAAAAATCCTGTGGACAAAGATGACCATGCAGTGCAGATGCGGATCTTCTCATTCAACAAATGGTGACTTCAAACTTAGAACACCCTATGAAAAGTTCCGGATGCTTGATAGAGTGAGGTTCCACCACCACCAATTGATAATGCCGCTTACCAGAACAAATGATCCCTGCAGGGATCAATATAAACAGATGGCTATTCCCCTGCCAGGGTCTCTATTTCATTATCAGCTTTCCTCCAAGATTCCACGCCAATCCTCTCCATATGCCACGAAAGTTACAGTGCAAAAGGAAAGAAAGCCACCATAGCGTAAATCCGGTACAACAATGTTTATTAAATAAAAGAAACGCACTTACAGTCAGTCGTAAAATATAAGGCATGTGGTATATGATAGCCGGCTGGCTAAGACAGCCCGTTCACAACGGGACTCGTTAGTATGTCGGTGACGTCAGCAGGTCGCTCCTCCCTACGTCGTTTTGTCACAAATGACGTCGTCCAGGGGCATGGGCGACGTGCTGATCCACCGCCATAAGTACTCATGAATGCAATGGGAACGCCCAGATCTGACCCTTCAGCATTCCAACCCTGCAAATCGCCATATTAGCTAAGGGCAAAAATGCCCATACCTATCTCGGCAATCACACGGGTATTATTAAAAATTAAAATTGCTCACAGTCGTAGAACAAAAATTCTAACGCCATGGACGATAATATGAGCGATACAAAGGGGATATCCAAAGTTAATCACTCGTATGTTTAGATGGCTGGTGGTGCCATACACCACATATCTCGGGAAAAAACACATCATAACTATCCTCTTCAATATCCCATCATATTGGTATTATATTGATACACTCAAATATCTATTAATAATTAAAAATTAAACCTATCAATGTGCTTATATGAAAAGCACGGTAAGGTCTAAATAAAATTTAATTAATAGCCAAGCCCTCTAGTGGTCGTTCTTCATACTGCTCCCAAAAAGGCAAAAAAGAAGAACAGACTCTATCGGGTATATCTGTGGATAAGTCTAAATAGATTATTTCCATAAAACTCTATAAAATTATATTGCAATTTGCAGTGTGCTTCCCAACAATAGGTCACGCCCCCACAGACAAAAAATTGATTGTCCAAAGCGATGCGATCACCGTCATTAGTGCACAGTGCTAATATAGGAAGAAAGGAACATGTTTTGTTAACTAGATAAATGTAAAAGGTTGAATTACATAGTTGGACTACCAACTCGCACTAAACCCCATGTGCCTGAACCAGAGGATATTATTGGACCATCTCTAAGAATCAAGACACATAGGTCCATTAAACCAGATGGCATGTTTACAAAACGATCAATCCGGACAAATGGTGAAAACATGACCAAATGTCTTTCCCCACCCCCTGTCCAGATTATGAAAGGCCAAAATTGCATGATTGAATTGCAAAACAATGAACACTAAAGAGTCAAATCTGGTTCACAAAAATAACAATGGAAAGGCTAAGCATTGTCTATAAATGCGTTCACATCTACATCAATATTTAAGCCATAAGGGGTATAACAACGGACCCTGTATATCCAGGACATTTCCATCCTAGATATTTCTCTCACTAGGGAACCCCCCTCCAGTGTGGACTATACCTATCTATGCCCAAGAAAACAGTACCTGCTGGATTACGTTGGTGATGCAAATCATAGTGTCTTGAGACTGAGTGGTCTTTAAATCCACTCTTGATATTAGCAATATGCTCCCCCAGACGTACCTGCATGGACCTTTTAGTCCTACCTATATATTGTTTCCCGCAAGGGCATTCCAACAGGTAAACAATGCCTGTAGAGCTACAGGTCACAAAGGCCTCAATTTTATGTTCTCTAAAGGTGATAGTTGATTTAAACTGGAGGGTCTTCTTTGATTTATATTTATTCAATGCACACACTTGGCACCTACGACATTGGTGATAGCCAGAAATGTTCTGAAAAAACGACACTTTTTTTGGGGGGGGGATCAACCACATTTGGCGCTATTCTATCCCTCAGTGAGGGAACTCCTTTAAAGATGACTTGAGGAGTTGCTGGCAGAAATGAGTTAATAATCTGATCACTTCTCAAAACATGCCAGTGCTTACACAGAATTTTCTTCACCAAATAATGTTGGGTAGAATAGGTGGTGATCAATGGTATCAGTGGCCCTTCCCGTTTCTTTTTCTGATTGGCATGCAACAGGACTGATCTTTCGATTTTTTCAACTTCCTTGATTGTTGTTTCCAAAAGGTTTTTGTCATATCCTTTATCTGTCAACCTCTTCTTCAAGATGTTTGCTTGAAGAACATAATCAGATACATCCGAACAGTTCCGTCTCGTTCTCAAGAACTGACTCCTGGGTACTGATTTTAACCATGATTCTTTATGGCAGCTTCCCATGGGAATATAAGCATTCCGGTCCGTCTGTTTAAAGTAGGTAATTGTTTTGAAGCCAGTCCCCTCCTTAATAATTGTGAGGTCAAGAAAGTTTATCCTCTTTTGGTTGGCCTCATGGATGAACGCTGAAGGGTCAGATCTGGGCGTTCCCATTGCATTCATGAGTACTTATGGCGGTGGGTCAGCACGTCGCCCGTGCCCCTGGACGACGTCATCTGTGACGAAACGACGTAAGGAGGAGCGACGTGCTGACGTCACCGACATACTAATGAGTCCCGGAGTGAACGGGCTGTCTTAGCCGGCCGGCTATCATATACCACACGCCTTATATTTTACGACTGACTGTAAGTGCGTTTATTTTATTTAATAAACATTGTTGTACCGGATTTACGCTATGGTGGCTTTCTTTCCTTTTGCACCGTAACTTTCGTGGCATATGGAGAGGATTGGCGTGGAATCTTGGAGGAAAGCTGATAGTGAAATAGAGACCCTGGCAGGGGAATAGCCATCTGTTTATATTGATCCCTGCAGGGATCATTTGTTCTGGTAAGCGGCGTTATCAATTGGTGGTGGTGGAACCTCTCTCTATCAAGCATCCGGCACTTTTCATAGGATGTTCTATGTTTGAAGTCACCATTTGTTGAATGAGAAGATCCGCATCTGCACTGCATGGTCATCTTTGTCCACAGGATTTTTTCAGTTTTATATAATTTTTACACCGGACTTGGTTCTTTTTGTTATTTGTCCGAATATCTGGCAACAGTTGGGACTTGTTAAATTAACATAGTTGTTAACATCTTCAATAGAGACTGAGCCCTGTGTATAATATTATTTTTTTCACCATTTAATGGTGGAATTTTTTCAAGTGTTGCGCAGCTTTATTTCTTTCTGTACTATTTATTGTGTGTGTCTCACATTCAAGTTGCAGCATCTTAGTTATTGGAGAAGTCAGTTCACCTTTACAATTGGGAATTTTTTTCTCATTTCAGACAGCGCAGTATACCCCTCATTTTTTGGAGTGAAGATAGGACTGACACGGACGTATACTAATCTATAAGTCATCCTTAATTGAAGAACAGAGTCTTTGGACCTTGAAGCCTGCAATAACTGATGGGATTTTCCACAATGCTGCAAACAGGGAGCAAGAAACAGACTTAGATAGAACATCTTATTTATCCCCACTTTTTTTGCTAGACAATCAAATTAGGCAAATCCGAATCCTCCTTATCTGGCGCTCGTCTGCATGGCCACCGTGGAGAATTTGGCCACCATGTTTTTATGATCCACTCTGGTTTAGATTCTATGGTGTTCCACATGAGATATCTATATAACCCCCTGAAGAAGATCGATACGATTATGGTATGGTTAACTACATACGGTCATTGTGAGATATAGATATGTATATATGTGAAAATGATATATTAACTGCACACCAGAGCTCTTAATGTTGTCCTTGTATGTATTGGATCCATTTTTCTTCATCCTTTTATGTACAACAATTTTTTGATACTTTTGATATTTATTAATAAAATGAATTTAAAAAAACTATTTTCTTTATGAGTTTACAATCTTTTTAGCTGCATATAAACCCTTGGGAGTCTCCTTTTTTCCCTTTTTTTCAACAAGGCTATTTACTGCATTGTTTGATCTATAGAAACCTACTAGAAAACCTTAAAATCTATAATAAAGCAAAAAAGTTAAGTCATATATAAAAAAGGTAAAATCATTTGGAAGTAGGCAGTAAGGATGAGCTTCAAGTTCAAGTCCAACCCATGTTCGACTCGAACATCGTCTGTTCGGTCGTTCGCCAAATTTCCAACATTATGGGCCGTTCGCGCCAAATTCGAGTGGCGCGTCAAGACCCATAATTCACTGCGGCATCGCAGTGCATTGCTGGCTGATGATTGGCCAAGCATGCACTATGACGCGCATGCTTTGGCCAATCACAGCGCGGAAAAAACGGAGAGCCATAATTGGCCAAAGCCAGGGTGGCTTTGGCCAATTATGTCTCAGGGGGTTTAGTACACGCCCCACACTATGTAAGGCCTCCTGCATGGTGGCCTTGTGTTGTGTGTTGAGGCGGTGGTTAAAGACAGACAGACAGAGAGAGACAGTGTCAATTAATTTGATTTAGATAGAGCAGGAAGGTGAGTCAGTTAGCTGCAGTTACATTGTGTAGAGGATATATATGCATCCTAGGTGTTGTATATACATTTATACACTGTATTCAGTTTAGTTAGATCCGTTCCTGTTATTCTCTTCATAATATACTGACAGGCAGGCAGGTGATTGTGCTAGCTGCAGTATTTTCACTTAGTGTACTGTGTCCTTTGCACAGTGTGCACCTAAAGCTTACCTGAATACAATTGCTGCTGTTCTCATACTAATACAGGCAGGGAGCTGCAGTATTTTGATTTAGTGTCCTTTGCACAGTGTGCACCTAAAGCTTACCTGAATACAATTGCTGTTGTTCTCATACTAATACAGGCAGGGAGCTGCAGTATTTTGATTTAGTGTCCTTTGCACAGTGTACACCTAAAGCTTACCTGAATACAACTGCTGGTGTTCTCATACTAATAAAGACAGGGAGCTTCAGTATTTTGATTTAGTGTCCTTTGCACAGTGTGCACCTAAAGCTTACCTGAATACAATTGCTGGTGTTCTCATACTAATACAGGGAGGGAGTTGCAGTATTTTGATTTAGTGTCCTTTGCACAGTGTGCACCTAAAGCTTACCTGATTACAATTGCTAGTGTTCTCATACTAATACCACAGGCAGGGAGCTGCAGTATTTTGATTTAGTGTCCTTTGCACAGTGTGCACCTAAAGCTTACCTGAATACAATTGCTGGTGTTCTCATACTAATACAGGGAGGGAGTTGCAGTATTTTGATTTAGTGTCCTTTGCACAGTGTGCACCTAAAGCCTACCTGAATACAATTGCTGGTGTTCTCATACTAATACCACAGGCAGGGAGCTGCAGTATTTTCAGTTAGTGTACTGTGTCCTCTGCACAGTGTGCAACTAAAGCTTACTGAAGACAATTGCTGGTGTTCTCTTACTAATAATACTATAGGCAAGCAGTTGATTCTGCTAGCTGCAGTGTAATCAGTATATATACTGTATACATCCCAGCTTTGTGGAGCTACATCTCCCTGCAGGCCATTAGTATGTCTGGAAGGACAACAAGGAGAGGCAGACACTCACGAACCAATAAAAGAGGGCTCTGTGTCTAGAGGCAACAGTGCTGGTCATGGACACGGTGTATCCTCATCAGCATGTGGCCGTGGGACACGCTTGTCCTTTTTTTGGCAGCTGGCCGTGTTGAGCATCAACATGCCGAAGACTTGGTAGAGTGGATGACCAAGCCGTCCTAATCCTCCTCATCCTCTCTCACCCAGGCTCAGGGTGCTTTGTCTGGCAAAGCAGCTGCCAAAGCGGCCTCTTCCCTCGGCTCAATGGCATCAGTCACTCCTTCCATAGCCCCACCATGTCCTCCTAAGGAGTCCCCCAAACTGTTTGACCACAGTGTTGGGTACATCCTGCAAGAAGATGCGCAGCATTTTGAAGGCTCTGATGATGGTATTCAGCTAGAGGAAGGCAGTAACGTGAGCCCAGAGTGAGGGGGTGCCCAAGAAGGACAGCAAACTGGCAGTCATGTTCCCTCAGCTGCAGCATACTGCCAGGTTTGCTACAGTGATGAGGAGGGAGGGGATGATGAGGTCCAGGACTCTACGTGGGTGCCCGATAGGAGAGAGGAGGAGGAGGAGGAGGAGGCACATCTCCAACGAGGCAGGATGCCCTCCAGGGGCCAGCTTAAGGGCAGCACACCGACAGCATCACACCACAGAGCTCCGCATGTGCAGGCCGCTGCTGTCTCTGTGTGTTATTCCAAAAGTTCTTTGGTGTGGGCCTTTTTGAGATGAGTGCATCAGATCACAGTGCTGCTATTTGCAACATATGTCTCAGGCGTATCTCGCGTTGCCAAAACATCACCCGCTTGGGCACCACATGCTTGATCAGACATATGTTGACCTGCCATGCAGTTCGTTGGCAAGCACACCTAAAAGACCCACACCAAAGAACAAAGCAGACCTCTCCTTGCTCCTGATCAGCTGGGATCTCCAACCCCACTATACCTTCAGTCCTCTCTGAAACCTGCACTGAGAGGAATGAAGGTGTAGAATTAGGTGTGTCACAGCCAATTACTTGCGGGCAATCTGCTATCGGTACACCAACATCAGATTATACCAGGAAAATTTCCCTGCCCCAGCTGCTGCAACGCCGAAAGAAGTTCGCTCCCAGCCATCCACATGCCCAGCGGTTGAATGCTAGCTTGGCTAAATTGCTAGCACTTCAACTGCTGCCTTTTCAGTTGGTAGACTCTGCCCCCTTCCGTGAGTTTGTGGAATGTGCGGTTCCTCAGTGGCAGGTTCCCAAACGCCACTTTTTTCACGGAAGGCGATTCTGGCTCTCTACAGGCATGTGGAAGGCAATGTCTTGGCCTGGCTGGACAGGGCGGTCAGCGGTAAGGTGCATATTACCACTGACTCATGGTCCAGCAGGCATGGAAAGGGACGTTACCTATCTTTCATGGCGCATTGGGTGACTCTGCTGGCAGCTGGGAAGGATGCAGGACAAGGTGCAGTAGTGTTGGAGGTTGTTCCGCCACCACGCCTCCAAAATGCTACTACTGGTGATTCTGACACACCTCTCTCCTCCACCCCCTCTTCTTCTTCTTCCTCCATGGCCTCTTCCTGTGCTTTGTCCTCGGAACCAGCGGTGCTTCGTAGGCATTTAAAGGGCTATGCATGTACGCAGACAAACAGATGCCATGCGGTGCTTGAGCTGGTGTGCTTGGGGGACAGGAGCCACACTGGGGCAGAGATTCTGTCAGCTATGCAGGGGCAGGCTCAGAGGTGGTTGACGCCACGCCAGCTTAAGCCAGGAATGGTGGTTTCCGACAATGGCACCAACCTCCTCTCCGCCCTCCGACAGGGACACCTGACCCTGTTTGGCTCAGGTCCTTAACTTGGTGGTGCAGCGGTTCTTGGGCAGGTACCCGGGCTTACAGGATGTCCTAAGACAGGCCAGGAAAGTCTGTGTGCATTTATGCCGGTCATATAATGCCAGTGCTCGGCTGGCTGACCTGTAAAATGAATTTAACCTGCCCAAAAACCGCCTAATCTGTGACATGCCCACCAGGTGGAACTCAACATTGGCCATGCTTCGGCAGCTGCACACCCAGCAGAGGGCCATCATTGAGTATCTGTGCCAATATGGCACCAGGACAGGGTCAGGGGAGCTTGTTTTTTTTGCCACGCCAGTGGGTCATGATCAGGGATGCATGCACTGTCCTGTCACCATTTGAGGAGGCCACGAGGATGGTGAGCAGTGACAGTGCATGCATCAGTGACACTGTCCCTCTTGTCCACCTGTTGAAGCACACGCTGCGTGGAATAATGGACAGGGCACTTAAAGGTAGAACAGAGGGAGGAAGAGGAGGACTTTCTTACCTCTCAAGGCCCCCTTTATCCAGACAGTGTTCCTGCTGGCCCGACGATCACACAGGAAGAGGACGAGGAGGAGAAGGAGGAGGAGGAGGATTGTGTCAGCATGGAGGTAGAGCCTAGCACTCAGCATCAGCAGCAATCTTCAAGGGATCAATTACAGTCCCAAGACACCCATGGACTTGTACGTGGCTGGGAGGAGGTGGCTGCGGATCATGTTGTCCTGAGTGACCCAGAGGAATCCGGACCGAATGCCTCAGCAAACCTACACTGCATGGCCTCCCTGATCCTGCAAAGCCTGCGGAAGGATCCTCGTATTCGTGCTATCAAGGGGAGGGATCATTACTGGCTGGCAACCCTCCTTGATCCACGTTACAAGGGTAAGGTTGCGGACTTTATCTTGCCGTCGCAGAGGGAGCAGAGGATGAAGCATCTTCGGGAAGCCTTGAAGAAAGGTCTGTGCAATGCGTTCCCAAAGACTGGGAGGTTACAAATTCCTGGTCCTGGACAACATGTTGCTGAGGCTTTGGACAGTCAAATAAGGAGCGGTGGAGAAGGTGGCCGTCTGACCGATGCGTTCAGACAATTCTTTAGTCCGCAGCCCCAAGGTTCGATCGGTTCCAGCAACCATCACCAGCGCCTGTTTTTCATGGTGCAGGAATACCTAGGGGGCAAGATCAGACTTGGACACCTTTCCCAACGAAAATCCTATGGGTTACTGGGTCTTGAGGATGGATCACTGGCCAGAGCTTGCACAGTATGCAATTGAGCTACTGGCCTGTCCTGCATCCAGCGTTCTTTCGGAACGCACATTCATTGCTGCTGGAGGCTTTGTAACCGATCAGAGGGTGCGCCTGTCCACCGACTCTGTCGATCGACTGACCTTCAAAAAAATGAATCAGTCTTGGATCACCACCAGCTACCAAGCACCTGATGCTGATGTAACCGAATATTTTTTTTGAGTGACTATCCTGTTATGCTGAGTGACTATTCTCTTCCTCCTCAATAATTATGCTGATAGCTTGTAAGAAAAATTTTGGTTCTGGGCACCGCCACCAGTGGCTAAGGCCCAATTTTTCAGCCCCTGTTTAATAGGAGCGTGTAATTACAATTTTTGATGCAATACTTTGCAACAGGGCTCATTCCTGCGCTCCAACTAAAGTATCTGTGAGGGGTTGCAGTGTTGTGGCACCAGCACCAGTGCCTAAGGCCCAATTTTTCAGCCCCTGTTTAACAGGGGCGTGTAATTACAATTTTTGATGCAATACTTTGCAGCAGGGCTAATTCCTGCGCTCCAACTAGAGTATCTGTGAGGGGTTGCAGTGTTGTGGCACCAGTGCCTAAGGCCCAATTTTTCTGCCCCTGTTCAACAGGGGCATGTAATTACAATTCTTGATCTAATATTTCACAGCTGGGCCCATTCCTGCGCCCACCAAGAGTAACTGTGAGGACTTACAGTGTTGTGGCACCAGCACCACCACCACCACTAAAGGCCCAATTTTTCTACCACTGTTCAACAATGTCATGTAATTACAATTCTTGATATAATAGTTCACAACAGGGCGTCCCAGCGCCCACCAAGAGTAAATGTGAGGGCTTACAGTGTTGTAGCAACACCAACATCTAAGGGCCAAATTTCTGCAGAGTATATACGACAGGTCCCTACTTTCAAACATCCAACTTACAAACGACCCCTACTTGCAAACGGAAGGAGACAACAGGAAGTGAGAGGAAATCTACCCCTAGGAAGGGAAATTCTCTCCTGTAAGAGCTAACATGGGAAAAAGGTGTCTCCTCTCCACTGATGCTTTATCACCAATCCTTGTTTCACTTAAAACCCCAAATTTTCTAAAAACATTTGTCATTGGGACTGAAAGTGAGGTGAAATGTTCTGAACAGGTGCACAGACAGCAAAACAAATGTTACAGGGGTGATAACCCTTCCCTATGTTTTCCAAAAAGCTTAAAAAATTATTTTTTGGCTGGAGCTACACTTTAAAAATGTACCAGTTCAAAATTACAGACAGATTCTATGTAACAACAAACCTACAGTCCCTGTCTTGTTTGCACTGCCTGTATACTGCTGTTCAGAGTATACCACACCTTTCCTTTTTCTAATTTGGGTGCAGGGTTCCCCTTAATATCCATACAAGACCCAAAGGGGCTGGTAATGGGCTGGGGGGGGGGGTACCCATGCCATTTTTCTCAATGGTTTTCATCCATATTGCCAGGACCAGACATTACATTAAAGCCGCAAGCAGTTTTAAACAACTTTTTTTCCTTTAGAAATGTGATTTTGTGCAGTGACAGTTCTAAACACGGGAAACATGTGCCACTTCACAGGCATACTATAGACACCCTCCAGGTGCGATATTTAACCACTTGACCACTGGGCACTTAAACCCCCTTAATAACCAGACCAATTTTCAGCTTTCGGTGCTCTCACATTTTGAATGACAATTACTCAGTCATACAACACTCTACCCATATGAATTTTTTGTCCTTTTTTTCACACAAATAGAGCTTTCTTTTGGTGGTATTTAATCACTGTTGGGTTTTTTATTTTTTGCGCTATAAGAGAAAAAAACTGAAAATTCTGTAAAAAAATGATTTTTTTTTCGTTTCTGTTATAAAATTTTGCAAATTACTATTTTTTCTTCATAAATTTTGGCCAAAATGTATACTGCTACATATCTTTGGTAAAAATAAGTACAAATTGGTGCATATTATTTGGTCTTTGTGAAAGTTATAGAGTCCACAAGCCATGGTGCCAATATCTGAAAATTGATCACACCTGAAGTACTGACGGCCGATCTCATTTCTTGAGACCCTAACATGCCAGAAAAGTAGAAATACCCCCCAAATGACCCCTTTTTGGAAAGAAGACATTCCAAGGTATTCAGAAAGAGGCATTGTGAGTTTTTTGAAGTTGTCATTTTTTTCCACAATTCTTTGCAAAATCAAGATTTTTTTTCTCTTTTTTTTTCCACAAAATTGTCATATTAGCAGGTTATTTCTCACACACAGCATATGCATTACACCCCAAAACACATTCTGCTATTACTCCCGAGTATGGGGATACCACATGTGTGAGACTTTTACACAGCGTGGCCACATACAGAGGCCGAACATGCAGGGAGCACCTTCAGGCGTTCTGGAGCACCGAGGCCAATTCTGACATTTCTCTCCTACATGTAAAAATCATCATTTGTTTGCTAGAAAATTACATAGAACCCCAAAACATTATATATGTTTTTTTAGCAAAGACCTTAGAGAATATAATGGTGGTTGTTGCAACTTTTTATCTCGCACGATATTTGCGCAGCAATTTTTTTAACGCGTTTTTTACGGAAAAAAAATGTTTTGTGCTTAAAAAAAAAAAACAGTAAAGTTAGCCCAATGTTTTTGCATAATGTGAAAGATGAAGTTACGCCGAGTAAATAGATACCTAACATGTCACCCTTAAAAATTGCACACACTCGTGGAATGGTGCCAAACTTCGCTACTTAAAAATCCCCATAGGCGACGCTTTAAATATTTTTACTGGTTACATGTTTTGAGTTACAGAGGAGGTCTAGGGACAAAATTATTGCTCTCGCTCTAACGTTCGCAGAGATACCTCACATGTGTGGTTTGAAAACCGTTTTCATATGTGGGCGGGACTTACGAATGCGTTCGCTTCTGTATGCAAGCTCACGGGGACAGGGGCGCTTTAAAAAAAATATATTTTTTTATTGTTCATTTTACTTTATTTATTTTAGTTTGACATGTTTTTCCGCCCCAAAAATTTTTTTGATCACTTTTATACCTATTACTAGGAACGTAAACATCCCTTGTAATAGGAATATGGCATGACAGGTCCTCTTTACAGTGAGATATGGGGTCAATAAGACCCCACATCTCACCTCTAGCCTGGGAAGCCTGAAAAAAAACCAAAAAAAAACAACAATCCTGGCTTTGATCGTAGCGGTGAGTCGGTAGAAGCACCGGAGGGCGGCGGGGGGGGACATCCCCTCTCGCCTCCCGTAAGAATGATCAAGAGGTGGAACAGCCGCTATGATTGTTGTTATGGTGTAGGGAATCGCCGGCTGAAAAAGCTAATATCTGAATGATGCCTGTAGCTGCTCCCATCATTCAGATATCCCCGCACAAAGTCAAGGACGTCATATGATGGCCGGCGGGCGGGAAGTGGTTATTGCAGAGTATTGCCAGGCATTGCGGAGTATTGCCGTGCATTGCTGGGTATTGCGGAGTATTGCAGGGCATTGCGGAGTATGGCAGGGTATTGCGGAGTATGGCAGGGTATTGCACGGGGTATTGCACGGGGTATTGCACAGGGGGTATTGCACAGGGTATTGCAGAGTATTGTGCAGGGTATTGCAGAGTATTGCGCAGGGTATTGCAGAGTATTGTGCAGGGTATTGCAGAGTATTGCGCAGGGTATTGCAGAGTATTGCGCAGGGTATTGCAGAGTATTGCGCAGGGTATTGCGCAGGGTATTGCAGAGTATTGCGCAGGGTATTGCAGAGTATTTTGCAGAGTATTGCGCAGGGTATTGCAGAGTATTGCGCAGGGTATTGCAGAGTATTGCGCAGGGTATTGCAGAGTATTGCGCAGGGTGTTGCAGAGTATTGCGCAGGGTGTTGCAGAGTATTGCGCAGGGTGTTGCAGAATATTGCGCAGGGTATTGTGCAGGGTATTGCAGAGTATTGTGCAGGGTATTGCAGAGTATTGCAGAGTATTTTGCAGAGTATTGTGCAGGGTATTGCAGAGTATTGTGCAGGGTATTGCAGAGCATTGCGCAGGGTATTGCAGAGCATTGCGCAGGGTATTGCAGGAGTATTTTGCAGAGTATTGCGCAGGGTATTGCAGAGTATTGCGCAGGGTATTGCAGAGTATTGCACCAGGGTATTGCAGAGTATTTTGCAGAGTATTTCGCAGGGTATTTTGCATAGTATTGGCAGGGTATTTTGCAGAGTATTGGCAGGGTATTTTGCAGAGTATTGGCAGGGTATTGCACCAGGGATGGCTGAGCAGGGATGGATGGATGGCCGGATCTGTGACTGCAATTGTCACAGATCCAGCCCACAGCGCTGCTGCCTTGATCTGCTCCCTCCCCTCTCCTCTCACACTGTACCGATCGGTACAGAGAGGGGCGAGAGGAACCGGCGTCATCACATGACGCCGGTCTGTTTACAAGTGATTGCTCCGTCATTTGACGGAGCGATCACGTGGTAAACGGCCTCTATCAGCGGCGATTTACCGCGATTTGTGATGCGCCGGGTCCTCTGGACCCGGCGGTCACGGAGTTTCCCGTGTGCGTGCCCCAGGGGGCGCGCGGGAGCGCGATTCTGGGAGGACGTTATATAACGTCCTCCCAGAGTTAAGCAACCACCTTGTCGACGTTATGTGTCGGCAGGTGGTTGCTAAGTGGTTAAAGGAATATTTCACTTATATTTTTTCACTTTAAGCATCATTAAAATCACTGCTCCCGAAAAAACGGCTGTTTTTAAAACTTTTTTTTGCATTGATACATGTCCCCTGGGGCAGGACCCGGGTCCCCAAACCCTTTTTAGGACAATAACTTGCATATTAGCCTTTAAAATTAGCACTTTTGATTCTGAAACTTAGAGTCCCATAGACTTTAACGGGGTTCTAAAGTTTGCGTGAACTTTCGGTCCGTTCGCAGGTTCTGGTGCAAACCGAACCGGGGGGGTGTTCGGCTCATCCCTAGTAGGCAGATGTAAGTGGACTCAAATCCATTTACATACGCCTGTCCATAGAGCTGCATGGAGCTTCTGATCAGGACCACCTGAAAATCTAACAAGAGTATTAGATCATAAAGCCTGTGGGAAAGGTGACTTATTCTTTTTTATACATTTTTATTTTTGTACTTGAGCAAAAGGCCTTATTCTAACCATTTAAATCAATCCTCTGATAAATATTTAGCAAATTGTTGCAAATATGGCCTGCATTAGTGAATTTAAAGCCCAATTTACAATTGTAACATTTATTAATGGAATTACTACAAATATTAGTCTTTAGTGAACTGACCACAATGTTTCAGTGGCTGAACATAAGTAAGGAAAAAATTAGAAATTGGTGAGTGAAACACACTTAGGCTCATTACTAACAAGGTGTCTCAGATTTGCAAGCTTAGGACCTATTTACATCTAATGCATCTAAAACCTGTAAAACACACCTACAATGCACTTCACAGGTGTGAACGAAGCCACAGTGTACAAAAGAGACAAGAAAAAACCTACAGTACTAGTCGAAATAGGCCAAAGGCTAAGTAGCTGGGAATTTAATTCATAACACCTACGTTTCCATTCTAACTGAGTGTGACATTAAAAACTGCATTTTCACAAAAGGAAACATTCATAGTGGAACAGTTTTCTTGCAAATGCTTCTGTTCAAAACATACACTGTACAAAAGAATATGATTGCTAGCCTGTTAAAAGCCATGCTAGTTAGCACTTTTATATTTCTTCTCTATATAATTTTAATGTTATATATGGGATTATGTTTCCTTTACCTTCATTTCCTTGACCACCAATCTCCTGAATTCCTAATAACTGAAGGTTTAGACTAAACGGGTGATTTTAATCTTTTGCTACTGAGAAGATTAACTACTTGTTGTTAGCAATCATCTTATTAGCAGCTTGTGGATTTCACTCTTCTGTAAATAAGATGACCGTGACCACCAATGGTTAAATATTGTAGAAGATTAAATCGGCCCATATAACTCTTGCCTTAATATCTTTTTTCATCGCAGAAGGTAAATTAATCCTTTTAATTAATACACAAAAACTGACATTTACACAGACAGAAATACATTTAAAAAAATATTTTTTTCTTCAGGAATGAAAAATTCTATTATCAAATTAGTGAAATTTCACTTTCAATTATCCAATTATGTAAAATTCAAAGTGTGCATTCAATAGTAAACACATCTACTATTTATTAACCACTTCAGCCCTGGAATATTTTACCCCCTTAATGACCAGAGCATTTTTTGCGATACGGCACTGTGCCGCTTTAACTGACAATTGCGCGGTCGTGCGATGTTGTACAAAAACAAAATTGACGTCCTTTTTTTCCACAAATAGAGCTTTCTTTTGGTGGTATTTGATCACCTCTGCAGTTTTTATTTTTTGCGCTATAAATAAAAAAAGATTGTCAATTTTGAAAAAAAAGCAATATTCTTTACTTTTGCTATAATAAATATCCCCAAAAAATATATAAAAAAAAACACAATTCTTTCTCAGTTTAGGCTGCTATTTATTCTTCTACATATTTTTGGTAAACAAATCGCAATACGTGTATATTGATTGGTTTGCACAAAAGTTATAGCTTCTAAGAAATACGGGATAGATTTATGGCATTTTTATTTTATATATATATCTATATATATAGATATATATATATTTTTTTTTTATTAGTAATCTGAGATTTTTATCGGGACTGCGACATTGCGGCGGACAGATCGGACACTTTTGACACTATTTTGGGACCACTGACATTTATACAGCGTTCAGAGCTAAAAA
The DNA here is from genome assembly GCA_029206835.1 of Rana muscosa. NCBI lineage: Eukaryota > Metazoa > Chordata > Amphibia > Anura > Ranidae > Rana > Rana muscosa. Next base: position 1,142,817,851 of record CM055122.1, read on the forward strand.
TAGCCACTGATTACACTAGGGGGCTATCAAGGGGTTAAATGTGTTCCCTCAGTGTGTTCTAACTATAGGGGGGATGGGCTACCTAGGACATGACAGAGATCACTGCTCCCGATGACAGGGAGCAGTAGATCCCTGTCATGTCACTAGGCAGAACAGGGAAATGCCTTGTTTACATAGGCATTTCCCCGTTCTGCCTCTCCTCAATCGCGATCGTGGGCCACTGACAGACATTGAGTCCGCGGGGCCGTGGGCATGCTCCCGTGGAACGCAGCTCGCCCGCTAGCCCGGGATTACAAAAGTGACGTACGGGTATGCCCTTTTGCGCACTCATGCCATTCTGCCGACGTACATCAGCGTGCAGCGGTCGGGAAGCGGTTAAGTAGCAATGTTTAACTTCTTTAGTAAATCAGACTGATGGCCCTCAGTAAAGGGAAATGCAGAGGAAAATCAATATAAAAATTATAGGTAAGTTTCTGTAGCTTGTTGGCATGTGCATGCATCAGTTTATGCATCCAGTAAATGCCATCTCGTAACTTGAATGCATCAAATTAAGAAGCCACTCTAAAAACCTGGATTCCATATTCTCTAAGCTAGGACAGGATACATGTACATATACTGTATACAGTATTATTACAATGTGTATTTGCAAGCAGCAGCATCATACAAAATGTCAGGAAGATCCTGCCAGTAACAGGCGCTCTGATCTTACATCTTACTGGTGCACGATCACGGGCGTCAATGCGCATGTACGCGCCCACTAACACCAGGCAGGCTATTTAAACCAGACTGACACACTGGGACTTTGCTGTCTGCTCTACAGCGTTACGTGTGTTCCTGATTCCTGAAATCTGTTCCATTTCCTTCCAGTGCTAAACCCGGCTTGCTCCTGACCATTCCTGCCATCCGCATGCATCTGACCCCGGCCTGTATGACTTCTCTTCTGCCTGCTCCTGTGGTTCTTCTACTGTCCGCCTGATAACAGACCTGGCTTGCTTGACCTACCAGCTCCAGTCTGCTGCACCTGTCTGCTGATCCAGCCTGTTCCAGGTTCCAGTCTGCTTTCCATTCCAGCCTGCTGTCCAGCTCCGGTCTGCTATCTAGTTCCAGTCTGCTGCACCTGTCTGCTGACCCAGCCTGTTCCTGGTTCCTGCCTACCACTCGGTTGCACCTACGGTCCTTCTGTACAGATCCACCTGGACTTCAGACAAACCTCCTGCTGTTGATCCTTCCAGGCACTCGTGCGACTCCTGACTCCTGTGCTTCCTGTTCACCCTACCAGGGGCCGCGAGTCGGAGCCGCAAGAGAGGCCATCCCCTGCAGTTCGGGCTCGTCCACAAGGTACGTGACACAAAAGTTTGCATGTTGCTTTCTAAAATGTTACTTTTGTTGTAGTAAATTCTACATCAAAAATTAACACACAAAAAAATTAATAAAAAATACGTATAGGGGTGAATGTGCACCAAATGAATGTGGACAGAAAATGTCACCTGAGCTGATGAGGGAATTTTCTGGCCTGGGCTCTCCATAGCACTGAAACGGTAACAGTACTTTTTTGTGGGGTAAATTTTACTTACATCTTTAATCAGAACTCAGACACAGCAGGGGATCTGCAAATCTGTAGAAGCACCTTAGGGTTTAGTAAAGCCATTTTACAAATCATGAAGCAGAAGCTATTGGATGTCTTTACAGTTGGTCCTCTAACCAGTTTGACCCTGGTGAGTTTTGGGGTACTACTGTGTGCTTGGAAAGGTGTTTTTCTCTAAGGTTAGTGACAACAGCACTATACTGACAAACGATGTAGGTGCTAGGCAAAAAGGCCAGTTATAGGTGGGGGCAGGGACCATTTGTTTGTTACTGGTGTAAATATGGTCTGGGGGCACATGGGGCACTAGGGATGAGCTTCGTGTTCGAGTCGAACATACGTTTGACTCGAACATCGGCTGTTCGATCGTTCGACGAAGATCGAACGATTTGGGCCGTTCGCGCCAAATTCGAGTGACGCAAACGGCCCACAATGCACTACGCCATCGCAGTGTCATCCAGGCGCTGTAATTGGCCAAGCAGGCACTGTGACCCCGCATGCTTGGCCAATCACAGCGCCGGCAGCGAGGAGAGCAATGATTGGCCACAGGCAGGATGCCTGTGGCCAATTATTGCTGAGGGGGTTTAGTACACGACCCACACTATAAAAGGCCGCCAGCGCGGCGGCCTTGTGTAGTGTGTTCCAGAGCAGGGAAAGAGAAGCATAGGCAGGGTCAGTGTCATTTTTTTTCCTTTACTAATCCTGGATTCCTTGTGTTTAGGGACAAATAAGGATAGGTAGGGAGAGTGTTAGTGACAGTGTGTTATTCTGTGCTAAACCTTGTTTGTAGGGACAGAGAGGTACAGCGAGGGAAAGTGTCAGTGTGCTATTCTGTGCTAATCCTTGTTTGTAGGGACAGAGAGGTACAGTGAGGGAAAGTGTCAGTGTGCTATTCTGTGCTAAATCTTGTTTGTAGGGAGGGACAGAGTAGGACAGTGAGGGAAAGTGTCAGTGTGCTATTCTGTTCTAAACCAATTTTGCTGTTCCATATTTTCAATCCTTGAGTTTAGGGACAGAGAAGGACACTCGTGGAAATTATCAGTGTGCTATTCTGTGCTAAATCTTGTTTGTAGGGAGGGACAGAGTAGGACAGCGAGGGAAAGTGTCAGTGTGCTATTCTGTTCTAAACCAATTTTGCTGTTCCATATTTCAAATCCTTGAGTTTAGGGACAGAGAAGGACACTCGTGGAAATTATCAGTGTGCTATTCTGTGCTAAATCTTGTTTGTAGGGAGGGACAGAGTAGGACAGTGAGGGAAAGTGTCAGTGTGCTATTCTGTTCTAAACCAATTTTGCTGAACCATATTTTCAATCCTTGAGTTTAGGGACAGAGAGGTACAGTGAGTGAAACTGACAGTGTGCTATTCTGTTCTAAACCAATTTTGCTGTTCCATATTTCAAATCCTTGAGTTTAGGGACAGAGAAGGACACTCGTGGAAATTATCAGTGTGCTATTCTGTGCTAAATCTTGTTTGTAGGGAGGGACAGAGTAGGACAGTGAGGGAAAGTTTCAGTGTGCTATTCTGTTCTAAACCAATTTTACTGTTCCATATTTTCAATCCTTGAGTTTAGGGACAGAGAAGGACACTCGTGGAAATTATCAGTGTGCTATTCTGTGCTAAATCTTGTTTGTAGGGAGGGACAGAGTAGGACAGTGAGGGAAAGTGTCAGTGTGCTATTCTGTTCTAAACCAATTTTGCTGTTCCATATTTTCAATCCTTGAGTTTAGGGACAGAGAAGGACACTCGTGGAAATTATCAGTGTGCTATTCTGTGCTAAATCTTGTTTGTAGGGAGGGACAGAGTAGGACAGTGAGGGAAAGCTTCAGTGTGCTATTCTGTTCTAAACCAATTTTACTGTTCCATATTTTCAATCCTTGAGTTTAGGGACAGAGAAGGACACTCGTGGAAATTATCAGTGTGCTATTCTGTGCTAAATCTTGTTTGTAGGGAGGGACAGAGTAGGACAGTGAGGGAAAGTGTCAGTGTGCTATTCTGTTCTAAACCAATTTTGCTGAACCATATTTTCAATCCTTGAGTTTAGGGACAGAGAGGTACAGTGAGTGAAACTGACAGTGTGCTATTCTGTTCTAAACCAATTTTGCTGTTCCATATTTCAAATCTTCGAGTTTAGGGACAGAGAAGGACACTCGTGGAAATTATCAGTGTGCTATTCTGTGCTAAATCTTGTTTGTAGGAAGGGACAGAGTAGGGCAGTGAGGGAAAGTGTGAGTGTGCTATTCTGTTCTAAACCAATTTTGCTGTTCCATATTTCAAATCCTTGAGTTTAGGGACAGAGAAGGACACTCGTGGAAATTATCAGTGTGCTATTCTGTGCTAAATCTTGTTTGTAGGGAGGGACAGATTAGGACAGTGAGGGAAAGTGTCAGTGTGCTATTCTGTTCTAAACCAATTTTGCTGAACCATATTTTCAATCCTTGAGTTTAGGGACAGAGAGGTACAGTGAGTGAAACTGACAGTGTGCTATTCTGTTCTAAACCAATTTTGCTGTTCCATATTTCAAATCCTTGAGCTTAGGGACAGAGAAGAACACTCGTGGAAATTATCAGTGTGCTATTCTGTGCTAAATCTTGTTTGTAGGGAGGGACAGAGTAGGACAGTGAGGGAAAGTGTCAGACTGCTATTCTGTTCTAAACCAATTTTGCTGAACCATATTTTCAATCCTTGAGTTTAGGGACAGAGAGGTACAGTGAGTGAAACTGACAGTGTGCTATTCTGTTCTAAACCAATTTTGCTGTTCCATATTTCAAATCCTTGAGTTTAGGGACAGAGAAGGACACTCGTGGAAATTATCAGTGTGCTATTCTGTGCTAAATCTTGTTTGTAGGGAGGGACAGAGTAGGACAGTGAGGGAAAGTGTCAGTGTGCTATTCTGTTCTAAACCAATTTTGCTGTTCCATATTTCAAATCCTTGAGTTTAGGGACAGAGAAGGACACTCGTGGAAATTATCAGTGTGCTATTCTGTGCTAAATCTTGTTTGTAGGGAGGGACAGAGTAGGACAGTGAGGGAAAGTGTCAGTGTGCTATTCTGTTCTAAACCAATTTTGCTGAACCATATTTTCAATCCTTGAGTTTAGGGACAGAGAGGTACAGTGAGTGAAACTGACAGTGTGCTATTCTGTTCTAAACCAATTTTGCTGTTCCATATTTCAAATCCTTGAGTTTAGGGACAGAGAAGGACACTCGTGGAAATTATCAGTGTGCTATTCTGTGCTAAATCTTGTTTGTAGGGAGGGACAGAGTAGGACAGTGAGGGAAAGTGTCAGTGTGCTATTCTGTTCTAAACCAATTTTGCTGTTCCATATTTCAAATCCTTGAGTTTAGGGACAGAGAAGGATACTCGTGGAAATTATCAGTGTGCTATTCTGTGCTAAATCTTGTTTGTAGGGAGGGACAGAGTAGGACAGTGAGGGAAAGTGTGAGTGTGCTATTCTGTTCTAAACCAATTTTGCTGTTCCATATTTCAAATCCTTGGGTTTAGGGACAGAGAAGGACACTCGTGGAAATTATCAGTGTGCTATTCTGTGCTAAATCTTGTTTGTAGGGAGGGACAGAGTAGGACAGTGAGGGAAAGTGTCAGTGTGCTATTCTGTTCTAAACCAATTTTGCTGAACCATATTTTCAATCCTTGAGTTTAGGGACAGAGAGGTACAGTGAGTGAAACTGACAGTGTGCTATTCTGTTCTAAACCAATTTTGCTGTTCCATATTTCAAATCCTTGAGTTTAGGGACAGAGAAGGACACTCGTGGAAATTATCAGTGTGCTATTCTGTGCTAAATCTTGTTTGTAGGGAGGGACAGAGTAGGACAGTGAGGGAAAGTGTCAGTGTGCTATTCTGTTCTAAACCAATTTTGCTGTTCCATATTTCAAATCCTTGAGTTTAGGGACAGAGAAGGACACTCGTGGAAATTATCAGTGTGCTATTCTGTGCTAAATCTTGTTTGTAGGGAGGGACAGAGTAGGACAGTGAGGGAAAGTGTGAGTGTGCTATTCTGTTCTAAACCAATTTTGCTGTTCCATATTTCAAATCCTTGAGTTTAGGGACAGAGAAGGACACTCGTGGAAATTATCAGTGTGCTATTCTGTGCTAAATCTTGTTTGTAGGGAGGGACAGAGTAGGACAGTGAGGGAAAGTGTCAGTGTGCTATTCTGTTCTAAACCAATTTTGCTGAACCATATTTTCAATCCTTGAGTTTAGGGACAGAGAGGTACAGCGAGGGAAAGTGTCAGTGTGCTATTCTGTTCTAAACCAATTTTGCTGTTCCATATTTCAAATCCTTGAGTTTAGGGACAGAGAAGGACACTCGTGGAAATTATCAGTGTGCTATTCTGTGCTAAATCTTGTTTGTAGGGAGGGACAGAGTAGGACAGTGAGGGAAAGTGTCAGTGTGCTATTCTGTTTTAAACCAATTTTGCTGAACCATATTTTCAATCCTTGAGTTTAGGGACAGAGAGGTACAGTGAGTGAAACTGTCAGTGTGCTATTCTGTTCTAAACCAATTTTGCTGTTCCATATTTTCAATCCTTGAGTTTAGGGACAGAGAAGGACACTCGTGGAAATTATCAGTGTGCTATTCTGTGCTAAATCTTGTTTGTAGGAAGGGACAGAGTAGGACAGTGAGGGAAAGTGTGAGTGTGCTATTCTGTTCTAAACCAATTTTGCTGTTCCATATTTCAAATCCTTGAGTTTAGGGACAGAGAAGGACACTCGTGGAAATTATCAGTGTGCTATTCTGTGCTAAATCTTGTTTGTAGGGAGGGACAGATTAGGACAGTGAGGGAAAGTGTCAGTGTGCTATTCTGTTCTAAACCAATTTTGCTGAACCATATTTTCAATCCTTGAGTTTAGGGACAGAGAGGTACAGTGAGTGAAACTGACAGTGTGCTATTCTGTTCTAAACCAATTTTGCTGTTCCATATTTCAAATCCTTGGGCTTAGGGACAGAGAAGAACACTCGTGGAAATTATCAGTGTGCTATTCTGTGCTAAATCTTGTTTGTAGGGAGGGACAGAGTAGGACAGTGAGGGAAAGTGTCAGTGTGCTATTCTTTTCTAAACCAATTTTGCTGAACCATATTTTCAATCCTTGAGTTTAGGGACAGAGAGGTACAGTGAGTGAAACTGACAGTGTGCTATTCTGTTCTAAACCAATTTTGCTGTTCCATATTTTCAATCCTTGAGTTTAGGGACAGAGAAGAACACTCGTGGAAATTATCAGTGTGCTATTCTGTGCTAAATCTTGTTTGTAGGGAGGGACATAGTAGGACAGTGAGGGAAAGTTTCAGTGTGCTATTCTGTTCTAAACCAATTTTGCTGTTCCATATTTTCAATCCTTGAGTTTAGGGACAGAGAAGGACACTCATGGAAATTATCAGTGTGCTATTCTGTGCTAAATCTTGTTTGTAGGGAGGGACAGAGTAGGACAGTGAGGGAAAGTGTCAGTGTGCTATTCTGTTCTAAACCAATTTTGCTGTTCCATATTTCAAATCCTTGAGTTTAGGGACAGAGAAGGACACTTGTGGAAATTATCAGTGTGCTATTCTGTGCTAAATCTTGTTTGTAGGGAGGGACAGAGTAGGACAGTGAGGGAAAGTGTCAGTGTGCTATTCTGTTCTAAACCAATTTTGCTGTTCCATATTTCAAATCCTTGAGTTTAGGGACAGAGAAGGACACTCGTGGAAATTATCAGTGTGCTATTCTGTGCTAAATCTTGTTTGTAGGGAGGGACAGAGTAGGACAGTGAGGGAAAGTGTGAGTGTGCTATTCTGTTCTAAACCAATTTTGCTGTTCCATATTTCAAATCCTTGAGTTTAGGGACAGAGAAGGACACTCGTGGAAATTATCAGTGTGCTATTCTGTGCTAAATCTTGTTTGTAGGGAGGGACAGAGTAGGACAGTGAGGGAAAGTTTCAGTGTGCTATTTTGTTCTAAACCAATTTTGCTGTTCCATATTTTCAATCCTTGAGTTTAGGGACAGAGAAGGACACTCGTGGAAATTATCAGTGTGCTATTCTGTGCTAAATCTTGTTTGTAGGGAGGGACAGAGTAGGACAGTGAGGGAAAGTGTCAGTGTGCTATTCTGTTCTAAACCAATTTTGCTGTTCCATATTTTCAATCCTTGAGTTTAGGGACAGAGAAGGACACTCGTGAAAATTATCAGTGTGCTATTCTGTGCTAAATCTTGTTTGTAGGGAGGGACAGAGTAGGACAGTGAGGGAAAGTTTCAGTGTGCTATTCTGTTCTAAACCAATTTTGCTGTTCCATATTTCAATCCTTGAGTTTAGGGACAGAGAAGGACACTCGTGGAAATTATCAGTGTGCTATTCTGTGCTAAATCTTGTTTGTAGGGAGGGACAGAGTAGGACAGTGAGGGAAAGTGTCAGTGTGCTATTCTGTTCTAAACCAATTTTGCTGAACCATATTTTCAATCCTTGAGTTTAGGGACAGAGAGGTACAGTGAGTGAAACTGACAGTGTGCTATTCTGTTCTAAACCAATTTTGCTGTTCCATATTTCAAATCCTTGAGTTTAGGGACAGAGAAGGACACTCGTGGAAATTATCAGTGTGCTATTCTGTGCTAAATCTTGTTTGTAGGGAGGGACAGAGTAGGACAGTGAGGGAAAGTGTCAGTGTGCTATTCTGTTCTAAACCAATTTTGCTGAACCATATTTTCAATCCTTGAGTTTAGGGACAGAGAGGTACAGTGAGTGAAACTGACAGTGTGCTATTCTGTTCTAAACCAATTTTGCTGTTCCATATTTCAAATCCTTGAGTTTAGGGACAGAGAAGGACACTCGTGGAAATTATCAGTGTGCTATTCTGTGCTAAATCTTGTTTGTAGGGAGGGACAGAGTAGGACAGTGAGGGAAAGTTTCAGTGTGCTATTCTGTTCTAAACCAATTTTGCTGTTCCATATTTTCAATCCTTGAGTTTAGGGACAGAGAAGGACACTCGTGGAAATTATCAGTGTGCTATTCTGTGCTAAATCTTGTTTGTAGGGAGGGACAGAGTAGGACAGTGAGGGAAAGTGTCAGTGTGCTATTCTGTTCTAAACCAATTTTGCTGTTCCATATTTTCAATCCTTGTGTTTAGGGACAGAGAAGGATAGGCAGGGGACAGTGTCAGTGTCATTGTTGCTAAGCCTCCTGCACAGTATACACCTGAAGGTAGCCCTTATTGCTCTTTTTCCCATCTCCCTGCAGGCCATCCATTAAAATGTCTGGAAGGCAAACAAGGAGAGGCAGACAGTCAGGAGGCAAAAAAAGAGGGCAAGCAGGCTCTGTGTCTGGGGGCAACAGTGCTGGTCGTGGACGCGGTGCATTGTCATCAGCACATGGCCATGGGACACGCTTGTCCTTCTTTTCGGCAGCTGGACATGTTGAGCCACATCATGCCGAAGACTTGGTAGAGTGGATGACCAAGCCCACCTCATCCTCCTCATCCTCTCTCACCCAGGCTCAGGGTACTGGCAAAGCAGCTGCCAAAGCGTTCTCTTCTCTGGTATAATTATCTTCATTAGTCAATCCTTCCCTAGACCCACCATGTCCTCCTCCTGAGGAGTCCCCCGAACTGTTTGAGCACAGTGTTGGGTACATGCTCCAGGAGGATGCCCAGCGTTTGGAAGGATCTGATGATGATACCCAGCTAGAGGAAGGCAGCAGCGTGAGAGCAGAGAGAGGGGATGCTCAAGAAGGACACCAATCTGGCAGTCATGCTCCAGCAGCTGCAGCATACTGCCAGATTGGCTCCAGTGATGAGGAGGGAGGGGATGATGAGGTCACTGACTCCACGTGGGTGCCTAATAGGAGAGAGGAGGAGGAGGATGAGGAGGAGGCACATCTCCAACGAGGCAGGATGCCCTTGAGTGGCCAGCGTATGGGCAGCACACCGACGGAATCACACCGCAGAGCTCCGCCTGTGCAGGGCGCTGCCTCTGCCCGTCATTCAAAAAGTTCTTTGGTGTGGGCCTTTTTTGAGGCTAGTGCATCAGATCGCACAGCTGCTGTTTGCAACATATGTCTCAAGCGTATATCGCGTGGCCAAAACATCAGCCGCTTGTTCACCACATGCTTGATCAGACATATGTTGACCTGCCATGCAGCTCGTTGGCAAGCCTACCTTAAAGACCCACACCAAAGAACAAAGCTGACCTCTTCTTGCACCGCATCAGCTGGGATCTCCAACCCCACTATACCTTCACTCCTCTCTGAAACCTGCTCTGAGAGGAATGAAGGTGTAGAATTAGGTGTGTCACAGGCAAGTACTTGCGGGCACTCTGCTAGCAGTACACCAACGTCCGATTCTAGCAGGCAAATTTCCCTGCCCCAGCTGCTGGACCGTCAAAAGAAGTTCACTCCCAGCCATCCACATGCCCAGTGGTTGAATGCTAGCTTGGCTAAATTGCTAGCGCTTCAACTGCTGCCTTTTCAGTTGGTAGACTCTGCCCCCTTCCGTGAGTTTGTGCAATGTGCGGTTCCTCAGTGGCAGGTTCCCAAACGCCACTTTTTCGCACGGAAGGCGATTCCGGCTCTCTACAGGCATGTGGAAGGAAATGTCTTGGCCTCGCTGGACAGGGCGGTCAGCGGTAAGGTGCATATTACCGCTGACTCATGGTCCAGCAGGCATGGACAGAGACGTTACCTTTCTTTCACCGCCCATTGGGTCACTCTTTTGGCAGCTGGGAAGGATGCAGAACAAGGTGCAGTAGTGTTGGAGGTTGTTCCACCGCCACGCCTCCAAAATGCTACTACTGGTTGTGACACACCTCTCTCCTCCACCCCCTCCTCTTCTTCTTTCTCCATGGCCTCTTCCTGTGGTTTGTCCTCGGAACCAGCGGTGCTCCGTAGGCGTTCAAGGGGCTACGCAAGTACGCAGGCAAAAATATGCCATGCCGTGCTTGCGCTGGTGTGTTTGGGGGACAGGAGCCACACTGGGGCAGAGGTCCTGTCTGCTCTGCAGGGGCAGGCCGAGAGGTGGTTGACGCCACGCCAGCTTAAGCCAGGAATGGTGGTTTGCGACAATGGCACCAACCTCCTCTCCGTCCTCCGACAGGGACAACTGACCCATGTGCCCTGTATGGCTCACGTCCTTAACCTGGTGGTGCAGCGGTTCTTGGGCAGGTACCCGGGCTTACAGGATGTCCTGAGGCAGGCCAGGAAAGTCTGTGTGCATTTCCGCAGATCTTATAATGCCAGTACTCGCCTGGCTGAGCTGCAAAAGGAGTTGAACCTGCCCAAGAACCGCCTTATATGTGACATGCCCACCAGGTGGAACTCAACGTTGGCCATGCTGCAGCGGCTGCACACGCAGCAGAGGGCCATCAATGAGTACCTGTGCGACTACGGCACCAGGACAGGGTCAGGGGAGCTCGGGTTTTTTTCACCACGCCAGTGGGGCATGATCAGGGATGCATGCACTGTCCTGGCACCATTTGAGGAGGCCACTAGGATGGTGAGCAGTGACAGTGCATGCATCAGTGACACTGTACCTCTTGTCCACCTGTTGGAGCACACGCTGCGTGGAATAATGGACAGGGCACTTGAGGCAGAACAGAGGCAGGAAGAGGAGGACTTCCTTGCCTCTCAAGGCCCCCTTTACCCAGACAGTGTTCCTTCTGTCCCACCCATCGCACAGGAAGAGGAGGAAGAGGAGGAGGATTGTGTCAGCATGGAGGTGGAGGCTGGCACTCAGCATCATCAGCAGCAGTCTTTTAGGGATGATTTACAGTCCCAAGAAACCAGTGGACTTGTACGTGGCTGGGAGGAGGTGGCTGCGGATCATGTCGTCCTTAGTGACCCAGAGGACTCCGGACTGAATGCCTCAGCTAACCTATGCTGCATGGCCTCCCTGATCCTGCAAAGTCTGCGGAAGGATCCTCGTATTCTTCGGATCAAGGAGAGGGACCATTACTGGCTGGCCACTCTCCTTGATCCACGGTACAAGGGTAAGGTTGCGGACCTTATCGTACCGTCGCAGAGGGAGCAGAGGATGAGACAACTCCGGGAGGCCTTGCAGAAAGGTCTGTGCAACGCGTTCCCAGAGACTGGGAGGTTACAAACTCCTGGTCCTGGACAACGAGTTGCTGAGGCTTCGGGCAGTCAAAGAAGGAGCAGTGGGGAAGGTGGCCGTCTGACCGATGCGTTCAGACAATTCTTTAGTCCGCAGCCCCAAAGTATGATCGGTTCCAGCAACCATCGCCAGCGTCTGATATACATGGTCCAGGAATACCTAGGGGCAAGGTCAGACTTGGACACCTTCCCCACCGAAAATCCTCTGGCTTACTGGGTCTTGAGGATGGATCACTGGCCAGAGCTTGCACAGTATGCAATTGAGCTACTGGCCTGTCCTGCATCCAGCGTTCTTTCAGAACGCACATTCAGTGCTGCTGGAGGATTTGTCACGGATCACAGGGTGCGCCTGTCCACCGACTCGGTTGATCGACTGACTTTCATCAAGATGAACCAGTCTTGGATCACCACCAGCTACCACACACCAGATGCTGATATAACAGACTAATTGATTTTAAAATGTCACATCCCTTCAAGACTGATGCTGAGTGCCTGTGCTGTTATGTTGACTGGCTATCCTCCTCCTCCTCCTCAATGATACGATTAATGATGATAGCTTGGAAGATCATTTTGGTTTATGGGTGACGCCACCAGTGGCTAAGGCCCAATTTTTCAGCCCCTGTTTAACAGGGGCGTGTAATTAAAATTTGTGATGCAATACTTTGCAACAGGCCTCATTGCTGTGCTCCAAGTACAGTATCTCTGAGGGGTTGCAGTGTTGTGCCACCAGTGCCTAAGGCCCAATTTTTCAGCCCCTGTTCAACAGGGGCATGCAATTATAATTATTGATCTAATAATTCACAGCAGGGCCCATTGCTGCGCCCACCAAGAGTAACTGTCAGGCCTTACAGTGTTGTGGCACCAGCACCACCATCACCACCACCACCACCACCAAAGGCCCAATTTTTCAGCCCCTGTTCAACAGGGGCATGCAATTATAATTATTGATCTAATAATTCACAGCAGGGCCCATTGCTGCGCCCACCAAGAGTAACTGTCAGGCCTTACAGTGTTGTGGCACCAGCACCACCATCACCACCACCACCACCACCAAAGGCCCAATTTTTCAACCCCTGTTCAACAGGGGCATGCAATTATAATTATTGATCTAATAATTCACAGCAGGGCCCATTGCTGCGCCCACCAAGAGTAACTGTCAGGCCTTACAGTGTTGTGGCACCAGCACCACCATCACCACCACCACCACCACCAAAGGCCCAATTTTTCAGCCCCTGTTCAACAGGGGCATGCAATTATAATTATTGTTCGAATAATTCACAGCAGGGCCCATTGCTGCGCCCACCAAGAGTAACTGTCAGGCCTTACAGTGTTGTGGCACCAGCACCACCATCACCACCACCACCACCACCAAAGGCCCAATTTTTCAGCCCCTATTCAACAGGGGCATGCAATTATAATTATTGATCTAATAATTCACAGCAGGGCCCATTGCTGCGCCCACCAAGAGTAACTGTCAGGCCTTACAGTGTTGTGGCACCAGCACCACCATCAAAGGCCCAATTTTTACTACCACTGATCAACAATTATATGTTATTACAATTCCTGGTATAATAGTTGACAGCAGGGCGTTCCAGCACCCACCAAGAATAACTGTGAGTGCTTTCAGTGTTGTGCCAACACCAACACCTAAGGGGCCAATTTCTGCAGAGTATATATGGCAGGTCCCTACTTTCAAACATCCAACTTACAAACTACTACTACTTGCAAACGGAAGAAGACAACAGGAAGTGAGAGGAAATCTACCCCTTGGAAGGAAAATTCTCTCCTGTAAGAATTAATATGGGAGAAAGGTGTTATCACCAATCCTTGTTTCAATAAAAACACCACATTTCAAAAACAGTTGTCATTGGGACGCAAAGTGAGGTGAAATGTTCTGAACAGGGGCACAGACAGCAAAAAAAATGTGACAGGGGTGATAACCGTTCCCTATGTTTTACAAAAAGCTAAAAAAAAGGAATTTGGCATGGAGCTCCACTTAAACAATGCAGCTGTTCAAAATTACAAACAGATTCTACATAAGAACAAACCTACAGTCCCTGTCTTGTATGCACCGCCTGTATACGGCTGTTCAGAGTATATAGGTCCTTTTTTATTTTGTGTGCGGGGTTGCCCTTAATATCCATACAAGACCCAAAGGGGCTGGTAATGGGCTGGGGTAGGGGGGGGGTTGATGGGGTAGCTATGCCATTTTTCCTAAAGATTTTCATCCATATTACCGGGACCAGACATTGCATTAAAGCCGCAAGCAGTTTTAAATGGCTTTTTTTCCTTTAGAAATGTTATTTTGTGCAGGGACAGTTCTAAACACGGGAAACACGTGGCACTTCACAGGCATACTTTAGCCACCCCCCAGGTACAATATTTAAAGGAATATTTGACTTTTTTTTTTTCACTTTATGCATCATTAACCACTTAACGACCGCCCACCGCCGATTTACGTCGGCAGAATGGCACGGACAGGCAGAATCACGTAGATCTACGTGATCGCCTTTGTGCAGTTGGGGGGTCCATCCGGACCCCCCTTCACTGCAGTGAGCGGCCGTTAAGTGTTCGGGAGCGATCAGGCATGAGGGGGCGGCCGCTCGATTCCGCCCCCCCTCGCGATCGCTCCCGGCCAATGAAATTGCTTCCTCCGCCATGTGATGTAAACACAGGCTGGAGGAAGTGATGTCATCTCCCTCGCCGCGGTCTTTTCGTTCCCGGCGCCGAGGAGTGAAGACAGAGGTTAGTGCTCCAACAGTCCACTGACACGTAGGTACACATAGGCACACAAATCACCCCCCAGTCACCCCCAGATCACCCCCCAGGTCACCCCAAAGCCCCCAATCACAGTGTCACTGATTGCAGTGATCATTTATTTTACTGATCACTGCATTTAGTGTCATCTGTGATTGTAAAAAGTTGCAAGGCAGTTAGGATTAGGCCCCTTTAGGTCCAGGGTAGCCCCCTAACCCCCCCTAATAAAGGTTTAACCCCTTGATCACCCCCCAGGTAACCCTTTCACCCCCTAACTTCAGCGTCACTAAGCGATTGTTTTTCCGATCGCTGTATTCGTGTCGCTGGTGTTTTAGATAGGCAGTTATTTTTTTTTTAGGTTCGCCGCAGGTTTTTATTGGTGTCAGGTACCCCCATATTTAACCTAATAAAGGTTTTAACCCCCTGATTGCCCCTAGTTAACCCTTTCACCAGTGATCACCATATAAAGGTTACGGGTGACGCTGGTTGATTAGTTTGCTTTTTATAGCATCAGGGCACCCGCCGTATATAACCCAATAAAGGTTTAACCCCCCTGATCGCCCGGTGGGTGAGATCAATTAGGTTTTAGCGCCAGAGAGGGTCTGCGTCGCCCCAGGCAGTGTTAGGTTAGTGCCAGTAACGCTAACACCCACGCGCAAAGCATACACCCCCCTTAGTGGTATAGTATCTGATCAGATCTATACTAGCATCCCCAGCGGTTTAGGGTTCCCAAAAACGCAGTGTTAGCGGGATCAGCCCAGATACCTGCTAGTACCTGCGTTTAGCCCCTCCGCCCAGCCTAGCCCAGCCCACCCAAGTGCAGTATCGATCGATCACTGTCACTTACCAAACACAACACACATAACTGCAGCGTTCGCAGAGACAGGCCTGATCCCTGCGATCGCTAACAGTTTTTTTGTAGCGTTTGATATATTTGCTGACGACAGTCAGGTGCTTTTTTTCCTGTGAATCTTACTAGTGTACCCCTAAATTTAGAGCCCAAAATGGCAAGTCGAAGATACACTAGTAAAGAGGCCTACGAGATTCTGAGCATGACAGATAGTGAAGAGGAGGTCACGTATCTGTCAGATTCAGGCTCAGAATATCTTCCCGTAGAAGACAGTGACGTCAGCGGCCCCACGTCAGATAGCTCTGACGACGAAGTTGAGGTCCCTGCTAAGGTCAGGCGTACCCGATCCCGATCTTCTGAGGTTGTTGAGGAGCAAGAACCGCAGGTCTCTCGTATCATGGAGCAGAGTAGTACTAGCGCCGCTATTCCTTCTGGTGAACTGGCAAGCACCAGCGGCCTAGTACAGCCTGGACGTACATCCAGCACTGCAGTAACACTTGGTGACGTGGCGAGTCCCATAAGTGCAGTTCAAGCTGGCGAGGTGGCAAGCACAAGTAGTGTCCCGCTGCCACCAAGAAGACAAAGGCAGGCCCGTCGTGCCCATACTGCCCTTCCTGCAGAATTCGCCTATCCTGATTGGGTCCCCACCACTTCTGCAGAACCCGTACTTCCCCCATTCACTGCCCAACCCGGTATTCAGGTGGAAACAGCTGATTTTATGCCAATCGATTTTTATTCGCTGTTTTTCACGGAAGATCTCTATAGATCTATTGTGGACCAGAGTAATTTATATGCTGGTCAATTTATCGCCGCTAACCCCCAGTTGCCTAAAATTGCCAGAAATTGGAAACCAATTACGGTTTCCGAATTTAAGACCTTTCTGGGCCTTTCCCTCAACATGGGCACACATAAATTTCCGTCATTGCGTGCTTATTGGTCCACGCACCCAATTGACCACATGCCCGTGTTCTCTGCCTCCATGTCCAGGGCACGATACGAGCAGATTTTGCGGTTCATGCACTTCAACGACAATGAACTTTGTCGTCCACGTGGGGACCCTGAATACGACCGGCTCTATAAAATTCGGCCCCTCATAAACCACTTCAACGAACGTTTTGCAGCCTTGTTTACTCCCGATCAAGTTGTCTGCGTTGATGAGTCCCTGATTAAATTTTCTGGCCGCTTGTCTTTCAAGCAGTACCTTCCCAGCAAGCGTGCCAGATACGGGGTCAAGCTCTACAAGTTCTGTGACAGGGCAACAGGCTATGTAGTGAACTTTACGGTTTATGAGGGAAAAGACAGTCAGATTGAGTCGGTCAACTGCCCGGATTACATAGGGAGCGCTGGCAAGATAGTGTGGAACTTGGTGTCACCCTTATTCGGAAAGGGGTACCACTTGTATGTGGACAATTATTACACGAGCGTGCCACTGTTTAGTCACTTGTTTGATCATAAGATTGGAGCATGTGGCACCGTGCGACCTAATCGCCGGGGCTTTCCCCAGCGGCTTGTAGATGCCCGTCTTAGGCTGGGGGAGAGAGCCTGCTTGAAGTGTAATAACTTGCTCGCTATGAAGTGGAGGGACAATAAGAATGTTTTCCTTCTTACCTCCCTTCATGCAGACACGACAGTCCAAATTCGTACGGCGACTGGTGTTGTGGAGAAACCCCTCTGTGTCCACGAATATAACCAAAATATGGGAGGGGTGGACCTCAACGACCAGTTGATGGCGCCGTATCTAATTGACCGTAAGGCGAGACGCTGGTACAAAAAAGTGTCTCTATCATTATTCCAATTGGCTTTGCTGAACGCTCATGTGCTATACAGAGCTTCAGGCGGGACGTTATCTCTTCTAAAATTCCAGAATGAGATAGTCACAGAACTCCTGTATCCAGGCGGTTCTGCACCTCACCATCCCCAACCAAATGCAGTAAGCCGGCTGCATGAGAGGCATTATTCGTATGTCCTCCCGAGTACCCCTACCCAAAGCCACCCCCAAAAAAGATGTCGTGTCTGTAGCAAGCGCGGATTTAGGCGTGACACCCGTAGTTTTTGTCCACTCTGTCCTGACAAGCCTGGTCTTTGCCAAGGTGAATGTTTTGAACGCTACCACTCAAAAGTGAAGTTTTAGCGTAGGGTACAGCATTTCACAGACTGGGACACACTTACACAGGGTCTCCCAAGATGCCATTACATTTTGAGAGACCCGAACCATTACAGTTGTAAAGTTACAAAAAAAAGTGTAAAAAAGAAAAAAAAACGTAAAAAACAAAACACAAAAAAAATATAAAATAAAAAAACCAAAAATAGTTGTCGTTTTATTGTTCTCTCTCTCTATTTTCTCTCTATTGTTCTGCTCTTTTTTTACTGTATTCTATTCTGCAATGTTTTATCATGCTTGCTTTTCAGGTATGTAATTTTTTGTTTTCAGGTGCGCCATTCAACTGCAGCGCGGAATTATTTATCTTGACAGCAACAGCGTTTGCTCCCACGATACATAAAGCCGTGACTCCAGTGCTGTAGGAGGTGATTTCACCACCACAGTTAAAAAAAAGAGCATATATGCCGAAGCATGGGGGCAGCAGGGGCGGAGGAGCGATTTTGCTCCTAATGCCGCGTACATACGGTCGAAATTCCGACCGTGTGTACGCGGCATAACTTTTTTGCGGGAGGATGCCCCCATGCTTCGGCATATATATATTTTAGGCACAGGTTGCGTTAAAACATTTTTTTATTTTTTACTAGGTTTTGTTTTGGTATTTGCTTTGCAGGTATGGCATGGTAAGGTCTTACTGTTGTACTGTAATGTTACTTTGTTTTAATTAGGGTTGTCCCGATACCACTTTTTTAGAACCGAGTACAAGTACCGATACTTTTTTTCATGTACTCGCCGATACCGATTACCGATACTTTTTTAATGTCATGTGACAGTTTGACTGATGGGCACTGAAAGATGGCACTGATAGGCGGAACTTATGGGCACTGATAGGTGGCACTGACAGGTGGCTGGCACTGATGGCTGGCACTGATGGGCGGCACTAATGGCACTTATGGGCACTGATAGGTGGCAATGATGGATTGCACTGATAGTTGGCACTGACAGATGACTGGCACTGTTGGCACTGATGGGCAGCACTTATGGGCACTGATGGCACTGCCAGTTGGCTGGCACTGACGGCACTTATGGGCACTGATAGTTGGCAATGATGGATTGCACTGATAGTTGGCACTGGCAGATGACTGGCACTGTTGGCACTGATGGGCAGCACTTATGGGCACTGATGGCACTGCCAGTTGGCTGGCACTGACGGCACTTATGGGCACTGATGGATGGCACTGATAGTCGGCACTTATGGGCACTGATATGTGGCTGGCACTTATGTGCAGGCACTGAAATGCTGCAATAAATGACATGAGGAAAAGATTCTGAAATGTTATGCTGCAACGGCCATCTTGGTACACCCTGCACTCAGCATCAGTAAGTAACAGCAGACATCTTGTTACACCCAGCCCAAACTATTTGGGCTGGGTGTAACAAGATGTCCGCTGCTGGCTTACTGTGGCCAAGTGCAGGGTGTACCAAGATGGGCGTCGGGATGTCCAAGCTGACAGTCACCCAATCCTGATGCGGCTGCACACTTCCAGCTTACCTAGCTGAGGACTCGCTCTCCGCCCCACTGACTCCGCCTACGGACGTGTCCCGCCCACTCCGCCCTCCCTCTCCGTTCGCAAACTCCGCCCTCCCTCGTCGCTCGCAAACTCCGCCCGCCTTCGTCGCTCGCAAACTCCGCCCGCCTTCGTCGCTCGCAAACTCCGCCCGCCTTCGTCGCTCGCTAACTCCGCCCGCCTTCGTCGCTCGCTAACTCCGCCCGCCTTCGTCGCTCGCTAACTCCGCCCGCCTTCGTCGCTCGCTAACTCCGCCCGCCTTCGTCGCTCGCTAACTCCGCCGACCAGGTATCGGGTCAGGCATCGGGAGCATTTGTGTGAGTACAAGTACTTGCGCAAATGCTCTGTATCGGTCCCGATACCGATACTAGTATCGGTATCGGGACAACCCTAGTTTTAATGTTAACCACCATTTGCTTAGCAGGTACGTCATTCAGTTGCAGCGCGGATCTATTTATCTTGACAGCAACAGCGTTTGCTCCCACGATACATAAAGCCGTGACTCCAACGCTGTAGGAGGTGATTTCACCACCACAGTTAAAAAAAAGAGCATATATGCCAAAGCATGGGGGCAGCAGGGGCGGAGGAGCGATTTTGCTCCTAATGCCGCGTACATACGGTCGAAATTCCGACCGTGTGTACGCGGCATAACTTTTTTGCGGGAGGATGCCCCCATGCTTCGGCATATATATATTTTAGGCACAGGTTGCGTTAAAACATTTTTTTATTTTTTACTAGGTTTTGTTTTGGTATTTGCTTTGCAGGTATGGCATGGTAAGGTCTTACTGTTGTACTGTAATGTTACTTTGTTTTAATGTTAACCACCATTTGCTTATCAGGTACGCCATTCAGTTGCAGCGCGGATCTATTTATCTTGACAGCAACAGCGTTTGCTCCCACGATACAAAAAGCCGTGACTCCAACGCTGTAGGAGGTGATTTCACCACCACAGTTAAAAAAAAGAGCATATATGCCGAAGCATGGGGGCAGCAGGGGCGGAGGAGCGATTTTGCTCCTAATGCCGCGTATATACGGTTGAAATTCCAACGGAGGCTTATCCGTGGAAAAGTCCGACCGTGTGTACGCGGCATAACCTTTTATGCCGCGTACATACGGTCGAAATTCCGACGAAGGCTTGACCGTGTGTACGCGGCATAACTTTTTTGCGGGAGGATGCCCCCATGCTTCGGCATATATGCCCATCATTAGAAGTGGGTGGATGAAGGGAGGTATTCTAATGGTGGGCATACCCACCAATCAATCTCTTTTTTTCGTTCAGCCAATAGGCTGTATGAAAAAAAAGATTACAATACATGTCCAACAAGGACCAGCAACGTACTGGTATGTTGCTGGACTTTGAATGTTTATACCAGAATGATGCCTGCGGGTTTAGGTATCATCTTGGTATCATTCTTTTCAGCCAGCAGCCGGCTTTCATGTAAAAGCAATTCTAGCAGATAATTAGCCTCTAGACTGCTTTTACAAGCAGTGGGAGGGAATGTCCCCCCCCCGGATATAAAAAGCGCCATTGGGAAATTGGGAAAGCATTTTATCACACCGATCTTGGTGTGGTCAGATGCTTTGAGGGCAGAGGAAAGATCTAGGGTCTAACCCCCCAATTTTTTTCAAAAAAAGAGTACCTGTCACTACCTATTGCTATCATAGGGGATATTTACATTCCCTGAGATAACGATAAAAATGGTAAAAAAATAAAATATGGAAGGCACAGTTTAAAAATAAAATAAAAAAGCCAAATAAATAATAAAAAAAAAAAAGCACCGCTGTCCCCCCCCTGCTATTGCGCAAAGGCGAACGCACGCGTCGGTCTAGCGTCATATGTAAACAGCAATTGCATCATGCATGTGAGGTATCACCGCGAAGGTCAGATCGAGGGCAGTCATTTTAGCAGTAGACCTCCTCTGTAAATCTAACGTGGTAACCTGTAAAGGCTTTTAAATGCTTTTAAAAATGAATGTAGTTTTGTCGCCGCTGCGCGTTTGTGCGCAATTTTAAAGCATGTCGTGTTTGGTATCCATGTACTCGGCCTATGATCATCTTTTTTATTTCATCAAACATTTGGGCAATATAGTGTTTTTTAGTGCATTAAAAATAAAAAAAGTGTGTTTTTCCCCCCAAAAATGCGTTTGAAAAATCGCTGCGCAAATACTGTGTGGAAAAAAAAATGCAACACCCACTATTTTAATCTGTAGGGCCTTTGCTTTAAAAAAATATATAATGTTTGGGGGTTCAACATAATTTTCTTGCAAAAAAAAATTTTCTTTCATGTAAACAAAAAGTGTCAGAAAGGGCTTTGTCTTCAAGTGGTTAGAAGAGTGGATGATGTGTGACATAAGCTTCCTAATGTTGTGCATAAAATGCCAGGACAGTTCAAAACCCCCCCAAATGACCCCATTTTGTAAAGTAGACACCTCAAGCTATTTGCTGAGAGGCATGTTGAGCCCATTGAATATTTTTTTTTTTTGTCCCAAGTGATTGAATAATGACCAAAAAAAAAAAAATGTACAAAAAGTTGTCACTAAATTATATATTGCTCAAACATGCCATGGGCATATGTGGAATTACACCCCAAAATACATTCTTTTGCTTCTCCAGAGTACGGGGATACCACATGTGTGGGACTTTTTGGGAGCCTAGTCGCGTACGGGACCCCAAAAACCAAGCACCGCCTTCAGGATTTCTATGGGTGTAAATTTTTGATTTCACTCCTCACTGCCTATCACAGTTTCGGAGGCCATGGAATGCCCAGATGGCACAAAACCCCCCCAAATGACCCCATTTTGGAAAGTAGACACCCCAAGCTATTTGCTGAGAGGTATGTTGAGTATTTTGCAGATCTCGCTTTTTGTCACAAAGTTTTGAAAATGTAAAAAAAGAAAAAAAAAAAGAAAAAAAAATGTCTTTCTTAATTTTCAAAAACAAATGAGAGCTGTAAAATACTCACCATGCCTCTCAGCAAATAGCTTGGGGTGTCTACTTTCCAAAATGGGGTCATTTGTGGGGGTTTTGGGCTATTTTGACATTTTATGGCCTTCAAAACTGTGATAGGTAGTGAGGAGTGAAATCAAAAATTTATGCCCTTAGAAACCTTGAAGGCGGTGCTTGGTTTTTGGGGTCCCGTACGCGGCTAGGCTCCCAAAAAGTCCCACACATGTGGTATCCCCGTACTCAGGAGAAGCAGCAGAATGTATTTTGGGGTGTAATTTCACATATGCCCATGGCATGTGTGAGCAATATATCATTTAGTGACAACTTTGTGCAAAAAAAAAACAGTTTGTCATATTCCCGCAACCTGTGGCAAAATATAAAATATTCCATGGACTCAACATGCCTCTCAGCAAATAGCTTGGGGTGTCTACTTTCCAAAATGGGGTAATTTGGGGGGGTTTTGTGCTATTTTGGCATTTTATGGCCTTCAAAACTGTGATAGGTAGTGAGGAGCGAAATCAAAAATTTATGCCCTTCGAAACCTTGAAGGCGGTGCTTGGTTTTTGGGGTCCCGTACGCGGCTAGGCTCCCAAAAAGTCCCACACATGTGGTATCCCCGTACTCAGGAGAAGCAGCAGAATGTATTTTGGGGTGTAATTTCACATATGCCCATGGCATGTGTGAGCAATATATCATTTAGTGACAACTTTGTGCAAAAAAAAAACAGTTTGTCATATTCCCGCAACCTGTGGCAAAATATAAAATATTCCATGGACTCAACATGCCTCTCAGCAAATAGCTTGGGGTGTCTATTTTCCAAAATGGGGTAATTTGGGGGGGGTTTGTGCTATTTTGGCATTTTATGGCCTTCGAAACTGTGATAGGTAGTGAGGAGTGAAATCAAAAATTTGCGCCCTTAGAAATCCTGAAGGCGGTGCTTGGTTTCCGGGGTCCCGTACGTGGCTAGGCTCCTAAAAAGTCCCACACATGTGGTATCCCCGTACTCAGGAGAAGCAGCAGAATGTATTTTGGGGTGCAATTCCACATATAACCATGGCATGTGTGAGCAATATATCATTTAGTGACAACTTTTTGTAATTTTTTTTTTTGTCATTATTCAATCACTTGGGACGAAAAAAAATATATTCAATGGGCTCAACATGCCTCTCAGCAATTTCCTTGGGGTGTCTACTTTCCAAAATGGGGTCATTTGGGGGGGTTTTGTACTGCTCTGCCATTTTAGCACCTCAAGAAATGAGATAGGCAGTCATAAATTTAAAGCTGTGTAAATTTCAGAAAATGTACCCTAGTTTGTAAACGCTATAACTTTTGCGCAAACCAATAAATATACGCTTATTGACATTTTTTTTACTAAAGACATGTGGCTGAATACATTTTGGCCTAAATGTATGACTAAAATTGAGTTTATTCGATTTTTCTTATAACAAAAAGTAGAAAATATCATTTTTTTTCAAAATTTTCGGTCTTTTTCTGTTTATATCGCAAAAAATAAAAATCGCAGAGGCAATCAAATACCATTAAAAGAAAGCTCTATTTGTGGGAAGAAAAGGACGCAAATTTCATTTGGGTACAACATTGCATGTCCGCACAATTTACAGTTAAAGCAGCGCAGTGCCGAATCCCAAAAACAGGCTTGGTCCTAATGGCCCGAAATGGTCCGGGGCTTAAGTGGTTAAAATGACTGCTCCGGAAAACGTCCGTTTTTAAAACTTCTTTTTGCATTGATACATGTCCCCTGGTGCAGAACCCGGGTTCCCAAACTCTGTTTCGGACAATAACATTGATAATAGTCGTTATAATTAGCACTTTAGAATCCGAACGTTCGCATCCATTGTATTTAATAGGGTTCTAATGTTCGTGCGAACTTTCGGTCCGTTCGCGGGTTCTGGTGCGAACCGAACCCGGGGGTGTTCGGCTCATCACTATGGGGCACCTTTGCTTCCACTGAGCTACGTGTTGGGTGTCCAGTGTGCTCCTGTTCCTTTAAGGAGATTGGGCTGCCTCCAGGCCCACCTGCCCATCATCTATTCATTGAATGCATGTGCTCAATGAATGTGAGGCGCTCATAAATTCAGTAGCATTTAGGACTGCAAGCAATACACAGGGTGCCGTGAAGAGGCCCATGCAGCTTACGCATGTGTTTGCAAATGTGTGCTAACTAAACCCCTGTTTTTAACTCAGACTGTTGGACAGGTTCATTTGGTTGGTTGGCAGACTGGTTGGTAAGTTGAGCTATTGAATGTTCTGTTTTTGTCTTTTAATCCAGGGGAAGGTTTGATAATGCACAGATATCAAACCCCTGGCACTCTACTCTGACTTTGACAAAAAACAAATCATAAAGCTGGCCACATATTAGTAGAATTGTATTTGAATTTTTTTTTTTAATACCATTTGGACAATTTCTAATCATTAATGGGGTCAAATCAATGCTTCTTTTAAAGAGATGAGAACATTTGAAGGTGCTGAATTTAAAGGTTGTCTCCAACTAAAAAAAATTCTAACAGTGAATGTGTTTTTTCTGTTCTTTTTGTTCTGGAAATACCAATCACACATAAATTAAATGCTAAAAGCAAATGTGTTTTGAAGTTCTTTCGAATTACATTTTTCATAGCATCATGGCATTGCACAAATGTTCATAGGAATGGTCTCTCGAAAATCTACTAGTCCAGCCAGCTTTAGCAAAACACACTTTGTTACAATACTATTTTGATATGGACATCTTTTAAGATAAGTATGCAAATGTCAAAAAATGGTTGACCTGTGTGTGAAATCTTTGAAAAAAAAATTTCCTCTCAATTTCCATAAAAAAAAATATAGCTTTATAAAATCTCAAAGTAAAAAATTCAGAAATAACATCAGATTTTCACAGTGAAAATTGGAAAGCGTGGGTGAATCAGGAAAATAGTTGGAAGAGTGAATTTTCAGAATCTGCACATCCCTAATCAGTAGTTCATAACATGCACATTCTACCTAACATTCTGTTTTTACTTGCTGAAAACAGGTAATGGTAATTTAACTCAAAAACTTTAGCATATGAATGGGTACCCCGTGAGAAAGGCTTATTTTTTGTATAATTATATTGCCCCACATTCTGATGCTTTTAACATGCCTAAAAGGGGAGACAGCAAAAGGTACTTAAAATGTCAAAATTGCAATAAATGTCCTTTAATGCAAAATGTGAAGTGGAACCATTCAAACATTTTTACAATCAAAATAAAAAAAAGAGAGGTAGTTATGGCAACAACATTTGTAATGTTAATGTACTGGAACATAGCTTGTATGTGTGAAAAATGAATGGAATACTTAAAATAAAAATAATGCATCTAACCTGTTGGCTTTCAGTAGGTGATGTTTTGCTGGTAAAATTACTGATAACCCATCTAGTAAAAACAATGGGACAGGATTTTTATCTCTGTGTAGTATATAAAAAAGCAAATTGGGCTTTTGTATTTTCTGCCTGTATCTTCAACATCTCTGTCTTGCTATCTTTTTCATGAATGGCTCTTGTGACACAGGTTGTCTTGAGGAATTTATGTAATGATTTATGAAAGGGAAATAGTTTTAGAAAGAAACATTTATTATGTTGTCCATGGGTGTCTAGTACCAGCTTTACAACCCTGATGATATGTGTATAGTTTATTTTTACATGCAGATAGATTATCTCTGTATAGGGTTTGATTGACTGCTACAGAAAGCAATCTTACATGTTATTTTATGATCAGCACTTTCTCTGTTTATTACCTATTTGATTAAAAGGTATATTGCTGCTGAGATTGCATAGATGTTCTGTATATGTACAGTTGAAAGTGTGAGTTAAAGTGGAACTCTAAGCAAAAATACTGTATATATATATATATATATATTTACGGTCGGAGCCCTCCAACCGAGAAAGACATGAAACCACATAAAGACGCCACAAGACTTACAAGATAACAAAGACCTGAGGTGGGCCCTGGTCAGCTGGTCAGTATGCCAAAAAGGGGCATACCCAAGATAAGTAATGGTTGATTGTAGAAGAGGGATGTAAAGGAAGTGCCCTGTAAAGGGGATGGGAGGGAGCATATCGTGCACTGGAACCGACAAGGAACACAGGTGAGTGGGCTTAAATACCCCTCAGGCTCCTCCAATGAATTCAGGCCACCATACTGGCCTTCTAATTTAAGGTCAGAGCCCTCCAATTGAGTTAGATGTGCAACCACATAAAGACGCCATAAGACCCAACATAACATAGACCTGAGGCGTGCCCTGGTCAGCTTGTCAAAAAGGGGGAAAAAATACCAGGATAGGGAAAGCTGTTTTTTTGGTATACATGACATTTATTGGGCAAGCTTGGTGAAGGCTTGTGACATCTCAACCTGGGGATTCAGAATGTACTGGGTAAAGCAGGCAGATTTCCATCTGCCTAATATTCTGATGACATGACTCGGTCGAGGCTGCACCTATCCGGAAGGAGTGCCCGGAAAACTGGTTAGGGTTGAGGCCTAGATTAGCCAGGAGGATGCGAACATGACTGACAAACTGGCTAGCTGTTAGTGGACTGTAAGGAAAAGGCAACAATGGGCTGGATCTAGACTGGCTCAGCAGGTGTGATAACAACTGGTCCAGAACCGCTATAGGACACCATTTGTTGAGGGTCTGGAAGAATTTGATGTTGACCCCAGTGCCAGACTGATGAGTTTTGGACACTGCCAGATGTAGGACAAAATGGTCATGAAGGCTGGCAAGATGGAACCTGCATAGCACTTTGCAACCGGGGTCACTGTAAGTGAACTCACTGGGCCGTAGGAAGCCGTAGAAGGCCAGGTAGATAGCTGCTTGGATGACCAGGATGGGCAGCAACCCAAATGGGGACTGTGACAGGATGGCTGACATGTCACAGAATGTGGAACTTCATATGGGCAAGCGTTTGCTACTGGCTGATGTTTCGCAGTTAGGCTTTGAACACATGGGTCACGAACAACGAGGGTTTCCCAGGAGCTTAAAGGTAGAGGAAATGCTGGATGCCAGCTACAGTAGGTACAGTCTGACAGTGTTGTGGAACAGGCTCAGATCAGTGTGGCAGTAAGACACAAAGGCCAGGACGTGCTTGATGTAACATGTTCCCATCCCGGACCATGTGGCTAGTAATTTTCCGTAGCTGTTCCAGGCAGTGCAAGAGGCCTTCAGCATGTTGGGCGACAGTGACCGGTTTATGAGCAGCGTAGCATTGTAAAGGTGGTCTCTTAGCCTATCATTAGCTGCAACCAAGGTGGGATAGGAAATGAGGTTGGGTCGGCTCCTGGTCTCTGTAAGAAATACAAAGGAAAATTGAGGCGGCACAGTGCATCTGCTGCGAGATTGCACTTGCCAGGTATGTAAGTACAGTGCACATTGAAATTGTAGTGAAGGAATATCTGCACCAGCCTGCGTAGGAAGGACATGTTGGCCAGGGACTTGGACCTGCCTTTGTTGACAATCTCAGCCATGGCTAAGTTGTCAGTGGAGAAGACCACGCTCTGCCCCGCCCAGGTGTGTCCCCAGACCTGAGCTGCCGCAGCGATAGGGTAGAGCTCGAACAATGAGGACGTCTGGCTGAACCCGGGGCCAGGAAGATTTCCTGCAGCCATGGACCTGCAAACCAATGAGTACCAAAAATGGCAGCAAAGCCGCCTGTGGAAGCTGCTGCATCTGTTACTATATGAGGTGAGGGGGCTGAAGCTGCTGGGATGAACATGGATACCCTGTTCCAGTTCTCAAGGAAGTTGTCCCACATTGCTAGATATGCAGCAGCTGCCTGGTCTAGCCTGATGGTTTTATCGGGGTCCTGTGCGTGGGAAAGGAAGACCAGGAGGCAAAAAATCAAGGAACGCCCCTGAGGAACCATCCTCATAGCAAAGTTCAGCATGCCTAACAGGGACTGCAGCTGTCTCTTGGTGCAACTTTGTGAGGTGGTGAAAGCATGAATGACTGCCCTAATCCGGGACAGCTTGTCAGGGGGTAGGCTGGCCTGCATAGAGCAGGTGTCAAGGGTGATTCCTAAGAAGGTGATCAACTGCGCAGAGCCTTCCACTTTATGCTCCGCTATGGACACGTTGAGGTTGCCAAACACCACCCTTAATTTGTCTAAATCTGGGGGGTCTCACCGGGCCGTTCGATCAGCAGGAAGTCATCAAGGTAATGGATGACTTTCTGGCACTGCGCCTGCTGAGTTAGTATCCAGGTGAGCGAACATGTTGAAGAGCCATTGACTGCTCTTTGAGCCAAAGGTCAGCATGGTAGCAAAGTTGTATGAATCTCTCCATATGATTCTGTGCCACTGCCACAAGGAAGGTTCAATGGGTAAGAGCTTAAAACCATCTGAAATGTCCGCCTTGGACAGGCATGTGCCCGTGACTACGCTAATGATGGACTGTATAGCTACAGTATGTCAACCGACACATATTCTTCGGAAGGATATCGTGAAATAAGAGAGATGTGGGAGGAATGAAGTGCGGACAAGTCGTACGCCGAACATAATTTGAGAATTTGCCCTTGACAAGCCCAATAGGGCTAACTTTCCATGTCTCAAATTGCGACTCAACGAAGGGGCCGATTATGACCAGGGAGACGGGTGAGAGGAAAGGTAGAACTCCAGCCATCATACGTTCACCCGGCTCAGTCAGGATGAGTTGGGACGCTTGAGGTTGCATGTGCTCTTGGGATGAGCTCTATGACAGTTGACACAAATGTGGATCAGTCGGCATTGGTTGAAGCTGCAGGTGCCTTAGTTGAAGTTGTTGCAGCTAGGTGTCTTGCCTAGTAACTGGACGACTGTCCCAACTTGTCCACCTGAGGATGTTGCATAGGGGCAGGCATGTCTTGAGCGGCACTAGGGGTAGAGAGGAGGGTCAAGGAACTTCTGGCATCCATGTTAGAGCACCAGTTTGCTGTGTGCATGGAAGACTGGCAAACGACGCAAAGCAGGGAAAGCAGACCCACAAAATGGCAGCAGAACAACTCAGTGTCCTCGATGCTCCAATTCGTGCTGGTTTGGAACTGGGAGAGTTTGGCTGCCGCTCTGGCTGTGAACAAGTGTTGGTAGTCGTAAACCGCAGAGCCTCCGTATATCAGTACCCTAAGTCAATCATGGCATGGAGGTACAAATCCATCTCTTACCTCCTGCCGGGGTTGGCCAAGCACAACACATCCCTAAACATGCCGAAGGCCAGCACAAACTTGGTGATCGACAATTTGCGATTGAGCCTGGGGTCTTAGGCCTTCAGAACCACGGACATGTCCCCCCAGGTGTAGGACGGATCGTGGACCAAGATCTCGGCCAGATCATGGACCAAGATGAGCAGGGAGGCCAGGTTAACATCCTTTCCCTCCAGGATATCCTTCCTGATGCCAGCATACCTGTGGGTGGTAGTGCCAAGATGGGAGCTGCGACCGTGTCTAAGGTGGTCACCACTGGGCGCACCTCTAGAACTCCTACTCTCGCCTGCATGTCGGAGACTGCTGCAGTCAGCAAGGTGATCATGGTCAGCAGCTGGGCGAGAGCTGAGGAGAGTTTTTGGAAAATGAGAACAGCAGAGGAGAGATGGAGTATGTAAGAATAATTACGAAGAGGAAGAACAGAAAAAGGAATGACAGCCGTAGTGAAGAACACAATGCATTCCGGCGAATCCTGAAGAGTGGAAATTTAGAAAACTCGTCAAGTGTCGGGTAACCAAGGTTAGCCAGGAGGGGACTGGCCAAATAACCGATAGC
Organism: Rana muscosa; assembly: GCA_029206835.1. Lineage (NCBI taxonomy): Eukaryota > Metazoa > Chordata > Amphibia > Anura > Ranidae > Rana > Rana muscosa. The sequence goes on from CM055122.1 coordinate 1,142,847,489, forward strand.
CTGGTCAGTGTCATGCATGGACCTGGTAACCAGAGCCCCAGGGTGTACTGGCATGGGAAGCTGCAGTCTGGTTGTGGCCTAAGTAGGAATGTTGCGTTCTGTAGTAGGTGACGTATAGTTGGCCTGCTAACGTCTGCACTGTCAGCAAGCAACTGTTTAGCAACCATGTCTGTGTAGTTTGAAGGTGATGTCTTTCAGAAAATAGGTAAGAAAGAAAATTTGACAGTAACTAAGCCAAACACCAGAGAGGAAAGGATTGCCGCTCTCAATCAGGAGTTCCATAGAATACACATCCTAATAAGGCACACATCCTAATAAGGCGCACATGAGATCAAGAGATGAAGGAACGCAGACCCGCAAAGTGGCAGCACAACAACTCGGTGTCCACGATGCTCAAATTCGTGCTGGTTTGGAACTGGGCGAGTTTGGCTGCAGCTCTGGCTGCGAACGAGCGGTGGTAGTCGTAAAACGTAGAGCCTCCGTATTTGTACCCTAAGTCAACCACGGCATGGAGGTACAAGTCCATCTCTTCCCTCCTGCCAGGGTTGGCTGAGCACAACACGTCCCTAAAAATGCTGAAGGCCAGCACAAACTCGGTGATCAACAGTAGGGATGAGCTTTATGTTCGAGTCAAACATGAGTTCGACTCGAACATTGGCTGTTCGCCCGTTCGGCAAACAGCAAACAATTTGGGGTGTTCGCGGCAAATTCGAAAAGCTGCGAAACACCCTTTAAAAGTCTATGGGAGAAATCAAAATTAATTTTAAAGGTTAATATGCAAGTTATTGTCATAAAAAGTGTTTGGGGACCTGGGTCCTGCCCCAGGGAACATGTATCAATGCAAAAAAAAAAGTTTTAAAAACTGCAGTTTTTCCGGGAGCAGTGATTTTAATAATGCTTAAAGTAAAACAATAAAAGTGAAATATTCCTTTAAATTTCATACCTGGGGGGTGTCTATAGTATGCCTGTAAACTGGTGCGTGTTTCCCGTGTTTAGAACTGTCCCTGCACAAAATGTAATTTCTAAAGGAAAAAAATGTCATTTAAAACTACTCGTGGCTATTAATGAATTGTCGGTCTCGGCAATACAGATCAAAGTCATTGAAAAAGACGGCAGGGGTTCCCCCCCAGTCCATTACCAGGCCCTTTGGGTCTGGTATAAATATTAAGGGGGACCTGACATTTTTTTCAATGACTTTTATCTGTATTGCCAGGACCCGACAATTCATTAATAGCCGTGAGTATTTTTAAATGACTTTTTTACTTCAAAAATGACATTTTGTGCAGGGAACCAAAATTTTAAAAAAAATGCGTGGGGGTCCCCCCAAAATTCCATTACCAGGCCCTTCAGGTCTGGTATGGATATTAAGGGGAACCCCGCATAATCTTTTTTAAAAAAATTGCGTGGGGTTCCCCCCAAAAATCCATACCAGACCCTTATCCGCACACGCAACCTGGCAGGCCGCAGGAAAAGAGGGGGGACGAGAGAGCGCCCCCACCCTACTGAACCATACTAGGCCACATGCCCTCAACATGGGGAGGATGCTTTGGGGGTCTGTGACCCCAAAGCACCTTGTCCCCATGTTGATGGGGACAAGGGCCTCATCCCCACAACCCTTGCCTGGTGGTTGTGGGGGTGTGCGGGCGGGGGATTTTTTGCAACCTGGAAGCCCCCTTTAACAAAGGGGACCCCCAGATTCCGACCCCCCCTATGTGAATTGGTAACGGGGTACATTGTACCCCTACCATTTCCCAAAAAGTGTCAAAAAAGGTAAAAAAAAAAAAAAACACAGACAGCTTGGGACAAGTCCTTTAAAAAAAAAAAAATTCCAGCGATGTACATCCTTCCACGACCCGAACCCGCCACTACGAACGATACAGCCTCCTCCATAGAAGGCTCCCGGGCGAATGACGCGCAAGCCGTCTGACATTTCTTTTATAACCGAGGGCGGGGCCACCCGTGGCGTGGATGAGTGACCCCGCCACGTTCTGACGTAACAGGGTTTCCGGCGGCTTCCCCGTGGTGTCACGGATGACCCCGCCCCCTCTGGCGCGTCACGGGGTTTCCAATGACTTTTATCTGTATTGCCGGGACCCGACAATTCATTGATAGCCGCAAGTAGTTTTAAATTACTTTTTTTCCTTCAAAAATGACATTTTGTGCAGGGACAGTTCTAAACAAGGGAAACACGCGCCACTTTACAGGCATACTATAGACACCCCCCAGGTAGGAAATTTAAAGGAATATTTTTATTGTTTCACTTTAAGCATTATTAAAATCACTGCTCCTGAAAAAATGGCAGTTTTTAAAACTTTTTTTTGCATGGATACATGTCCCCTGGGGCAGGACCCGGGTCCCCAAACACTTTTTAGGACAATAACTTGCATATTAGCCTTAAAAATTTGCACTTTTGATTTCTCACGTTCGAGTCCTATAGACTTTAACACTGAATGTTCGCGTGAACTTTTGATCTGTTCGCATGTTCTGGATGCGAACCGAACCGGGGGGTGTTCGGCTCATCCCTAATCAACCGTTTTCAATTCAGCCTGGGGTCTTTGGCCTTCAGAACCACGAACATGTCCCCCCAGGCGTAGGACTTAATCTCAGCCAGATTGTGAACCAGGATGAGCAGGGAGGCCAGGTTGACATTGTTTCCCTACAGGATGTCCTTCCTGATGCCGGCAGGGATGAGGTGTGCAGGAAAAACAGTGTCCAGCGTACCTGTGGGTGGTAGTGCCAAGATGGGCACTGCGACCGTGTCTAGGGGGGTCACCACTGGCACACCTCTAGGACTCCTACTCTCGCCTGCATGTCGGAGACTGCTGATCATGGTGTGCAGCTGGGCGAGAGCTGAGAAGATGTACTGCAAGGATGCCTGCTGGGTGTTGGGTGAAACTGCTGCTGGTGTTGGGAACAGCAGCCAAAATAATTTGGCTTTTCTGGCCGTGGCGGGGTAGGGAATGGCCCTACGCCACAGCTCTGCTGTGAGCTTTGGGGTAGTCCATCCCCTGAGGGACTGAGTGCTGCCTGGCTCTGAACCCGTGGTGGGTGACAGAGGGGCGGAGGGAAGGTCCTCACTGCCGGACCATGACATGACTGCAGCTATAATGAGAAAAGAGGGGAGGAGGGATGGTGTATATTTAAAAAGATTTTTTGGAAAATTAGAACATCGGAGTAGAGACGGAGTACGTAAGAATCAGTAAGAAGCAAGGAGAAGAAAGAACAGAAAAAGGAACGACAGACGTAGTGAAGAACACAATGCGTTCTGGCGATAGCTGAAGAGTGGAAATTTAGAAAACTCGAAGAGTGCAGGGCAGCTGAGGTTAGCCAGGAGGTGACTGGCCAAATAACCAAAAGCTCAGGTGCCTGGTCAGTATCATGCACTGACCTGTTAATCAGAGCCCCAGGGCGAACTGGGGTGGGAAGCTGCAGTCTGGATGCGGCCTAAGTTCCCGCGAATCCTGAAGAGTGGAAATTTAGAAAACTCGTCAAGTGTCGGGTAACCAAGGTTAGCCAGGAGGGGACTGGCCAAATAACCGATAACCTGGTCAGTGTCATGCATGGACCTGGTAACCAGAGCCCCAGGGCGTACTGGCATGGGAAGCTGCAGTCTGGTTGTGGCCTAAGTAGGAATGTTGCGTTCTGTAGTAGGTGACGTATAGTTGGCCTGCTAACGTCTGCACTGTCAGCAAGCAACTGTTTAGCAACCATGTCTGCGTAGTTTGAAGTGATGTCTTTCAGAAAATAGGTAAGAAAGAAAATGTGACAGTAACTAAGCCAAACACCAGACTTAATTTGATATGGATAATTGTGGGAAAAATTGACTTTATAGGCACGTAGATGTAAAAATAATAACACATTTTAATGTTTCACATGAATATATTTGATCAAAAATTTTATCTATAAATAGACTACAGAAAATACATATAATACAAAGTCATCATAGATCACGTGGTACATTCCAAGGAGAGTATTTCAATGTAGTAACTTGCTGTAGTGATGTCAGCTAGACAGATAACCACGGGATCCTGATAAGATTAAAATAAAGCTCTACATGTTTCGCAATATCAATTACATCGCTTCCTCAGGAGCTTCTAGATTTTAAAGAGAACACATTCATTAAATAATCAAAATACAATATCATAAACATTTTCAAAAACAAGAACAATAAAGTTTTATGTGAAGCACTCACCACAATGTGATGCGAATTGGGGAGTATCTAAAAAGTCAGCCCACCTTAGCTCTGCGGCATTGACGTGAAAAGGAAAGGCCCAGATGGATAATGGGCCCAAACACCCTGGACCTTCAGGCACATGCAGCGAAACCATGTGAAGAAGTATGGGGATGCATAAGATAACTAAGATAGAAAAAAATTATAATAATAATAACATGCAAATAATGCATAATAACTATACTATATAGTGGGTCAACTCAGAAAATTACACACAGAGTGTTACTTACATGAAAAATATATCGTAGCGGCAAAAATTGTATATATATATATTGAACGGGTCACTTGACCCTAGGCTGGATGTGGTATAGGAGTCTTGAATGGAAGATTAAAACTGAAAAAAGAAACATGAAAAAAAAATTCTCCTTGAATTTAATGATGAGTCTCAATAGCCCACCATAAAGGAAAAGACTTGGGGCGTGTTTAATAAAACTCAATGTAACATACCTTAGAAATAATATAATGACATAACTTGTATGGGTATCTGGACTGTGAACTTCCGCAGTAGTATGGAACTGTAAGAACCCTTGTATATAATACAGGTGTGCAATATTGCACATACTAGGCCCAATAGGGCCAAAAGCTGTCTGTTGAAGGATATAAGAAAAACAATAACAGTATATCAGAAAAGCTGGCTATGACAGGCCTAACAAAATCTCACACAAAATTACAGTTTATATGTACCTTATTGTCTGGTGAAGATCAGCCAAAAGGAAAACAAATGCAAAAAAATCGCCAATAACCGCTGCTGGCCAAAAGCTGGTTCTTCAACTAGACAAGCGGTGGGAATGTCTTCAATAAAGAAAAGAGGGAAAGAAAAATAAGACTGCCAGAGGAATAGATACATGAAAGTTAACTGCAACTGACAGCCAAGGCAAGTCCATAAGAATGTACATACCCAAAACCAGCAGCCAGAAATCATCCACATCCAGCCTATGTATGTCTGCTAAGTAAGTGGGGGTGACTGCACTCCTCAATGGCAGCTGAGGAGTGAGGATATAGACCCTGTATTATATGCATCCCGCTCGGAATCACGCCAAACGGGTGTCTGACGTCACATGAGCCAGCCAGTTTGCGTACCCCGCCGCAAGCGTCAGCTGACGCATGCGCACAAGGACCATTGAGGATCCAAGTGCTGAGGGTGGAAGTACTGTGAGAGATCACGATGGAAGAGTGTCTCTCAATTCACCATTGGCAGGGTAATCTGACAGTCACTCCTGTAGGGAGAGTCCGCCAAACCCCGCCAACGGCTTGGGTGGCCACATACTTCCCACAAATAAGCAGTGTCGCCGCCCAAGTCCGAAGCCCAGGGGTCCCAATCCAGATATTGTCAACACCGCAGAGACCATTAGTGGTTGCTAAATAAATTAGTAAACATGCTAACATGCATGCAATGAATTGCATGCTATGAAGCGGGGGTAACAACTTAAATTGCTATGCCTGGGAACCAGCACCCGACCGAAGGTCATGTGCCGCGTGCCAGGCATACTTATAAATAGAAAAACTAACATAATTGTACACACATAGTATAAACTTAGATACATTGTTGCAAGGGACAGGGTTGGAAAACGCACAGTCATCAGGGTGACAGCAGTGATGCCAAGGGAAAAAAGAATGGAGAGAAAATAAATGGTCAATATTAGTAAATAAAGAGTATCTGAATACTGCCCCAACCATAAAAGATATGGGGCAGTAAAAACAGCACCTCCCAATACTGAAATCACAACAAATTAGGCAGTGTTGTCCGGGACCAAGGGGCAAATCTCAGGATAGCAACTGGGGGGGGGGAGAGATACCCCCAAAAAGGCTCTCCTAGAGATGGGGATAATAGAGTAAGTTGCTAGATAATATAGAATTGAAATATTAAATCAGTATGTCAGAAATGCCCACACATACCCCCAGGTCCCAAAGCCCCCAGAACCAATTAAGCCAAGGAGAAAATTGTGGGATGATTCGATCAGGGAACAATGGACTCTATCAGGCAAGGGTATTCAAAGGAAGGGCTTGTATGACAGAACCTCATTGATTCCCGGTGGACGTGTAACTTCCAAACGTTCAATCCACAATGTTTCTTTTTGCAAAATGCGTTTGTCCCAATTACCCCCCGTGGGTCTCTGGGAACAACTTCTAGAACCATAAACTTAACCACAGAGGTGTCAAATTTGTGGTATAAACCCAGATGGCGGCTGACTGGGGTGAGCATCTTTGCATATTGTGAGTAATATAAATGATCGTATATCCGCTTTTTAAAAGGACCGAATGTCTTTCCCACATAAAAAGCCCCACACCTGCAGGTCATGAGGTAGATAACCCCCTCAGTGTTACATGTAGCATGAAATTGAAGGATGAAAAGTTTCGCCATTGGGCAACAGGAAACGTGCTCCTGTCTGAACCCATGGGCAACATGTTCATTGACCACATATGAAAATGCCTCATGTTTGGGCCTGATTGTCATATTTGGGTCTATATTCACTTGCTGTAAGTTTGTTGCCAATAGAGGTGCTTTTACGAAACACTATCTCGGGAGTGCTTCTAACATACTTGCACAGTATGGGGTCTTCACTGAGCAAGTGCCAATGTTTTTCCATGCAAGTGCAGAGTGATCCATGTTGGGCCGAGTATTTTGTGATGAACTTAGTGGTGGTCTGAGTTTGGTCCTGTTTGGGTTTAGAATACAGCAACATAGTTCTTTCTTTGCCGATGGCTTTATTGAAGGCTCTTTTAAGGAGACTCTTACTATAGCCACGTTTGCATAAACGCATTCGCAATTCATTAGCTTGTGTTCTAAATTCTGCCTCATGCGTACAGTTCCTCCTTAGCCTGACATACTGGGCAATGGGCATAGGGTATACTGTGTACCAAGGACATAGGATGCCCACTATTCGCATGCAGCAGGGTGTTCCCTGCCGTATTTTTGCGAAAAAGCTTGGTTGCTATATTGTCACTTGAGTCTCGATAGATGGATGGATCCAAAAATTAGATTTGGTTTTGGTGCTACTCAAAAGTAAACTTGAGATTAAATTTGTTGCTATTCAAACAACAATTAAACTCATTAAGGAATGACTCTGTGCCCATCCAGATCACAAATGTCATCAATGTACCTGAACCAGCAGAGAGCCTGGTCCAGGAACTGACGATATTCCGCACTGGAGAAGATCTCCCGCTCCCACCCCCCCAGGTACAGAAAGTGCCCATGGCAACACCCTGTACCTGGAGGTAGTGGGAGCCGAGGAAGGAGAAGCAATTGTGTTGGAGTATATACGACAAAAGCTGAAGGACAAAGGTTTGGAATTTCCGCTCTCTATGGTCCTGTTCCATCAAAAACATCTTTGTGACCTGTAGACCCAACTCATGAGGAATACTAGAGTAGAGGGCTTCTACATCGATGGTAACGAAAATGGCATCGGAGGGGATACTGAGGCTGTCAAAATGTTTGAGGAGATCTAGTGTATCTCTAATATAGGAGGGAAGGCTTTTGACATGGGGCATGAGGAAAAAATCTACAAATCTACTGGCATTTTCAGTGATGGAGCCTATGCCCAAAATAATGGGCCTGCCTGGGGGTTTAGTTTGGTTTTTATGTATTTTTGGTATAGCATAGAAAATTGCTTCTCTTGGGAAAGCAGTATTAAAATATTCATAAGTGGACTTGTCAATTAAGGCATCAGAGAAGGCTGTATACAGTAACATTTTAAATTCCAATTTGAATTTTGCTGTCACTTCTGGAGTGATAAGTCTATACCATTCCCTATTACATAGGATACCGAAACACATAGTTTTATATTGTTTACACGTAAGTAAGACTATATTGCCACCCTTATCTGACGCCTTAATGACAGTGTCATCTCTAGATTGGAGATTCTTTAGTGCTTGACATTGTGCTTGAGTAAGGTTGGAGACAGTAGATATTGGTGTCATTTTTTTGATCTCACTGACCATTGCAATAAGGAAGGCTGACACTTGGGGATTGGTACTCAGATCCGGAAACTGATCTGATTTGTTTTTAAAGGAAGGTCTTGGAGCCTGGATAGGGGGCCTAATACTTGGTTCGCTTAATTGTGTACTGTCAAGATCCTGATTTTCGTCCAGAAGTATCATAAGATCTCTGAATGCACAAAATCATTTTTTGATTTGTTCTGACAATTCCCTCTCCGCTAGATGTCTCTTTTTGTCTGGGTCAAACATATATTTATTTCCTCGCAAAAAGATATAGGTCTTTAATGACTTCGTACTTGTCAATTGTGTTATTGGGAAAGAAACTAAGGCCTAACTTAAGTACTGTTGGAAGGACCTCTAGACCGCTCCATGTGAGAATAGGGGAGCACGTCAACAATATTAAAAAGGGGCAAGTCACACACAATGTTTCAAAACACTTCCATCTCCACCATAACCACAACCCTGCTGGGTTGCAGTTTTGGGGGACTGAGAAGGTGACAAATCATTGGAGAGGGGGTAACTTCATTCGGCAACTTAGCCGACGTGAATCATTTTGGGTGTATGAGTTGAAGGTGGGGGTTCCTTTGGGATTGAACGTTGAGTTCGATCTCAATTGTTTTATTTCTGATCGCTAAACATTTTCATTCATTGTTTTTAGTATGTTTTAGATTTTATTACATATGTGATATGGTTTTGTTTAACAGGCCCTTTATGAGTGCCATCACTGCCACTATTTGAGGACTTTTCTGGTCCCATGGTAGGGGGGTGTTTAGGTGAGTTTGCATATCCATCAGTGATCTGGTCATTGTGCCCTTTATATGGCCAGTTCGCAGGATGTGTTTGTACATTTTTCTCAGCAGATATGCATTGTGTGCATCTGCTAGGTACTTTTCATAACATGTTCATTTTTCTCTATTAGTTAGCACTTGTGGCCATTGATATTTAATTTAATTTTATTTTATTTCTTTGCATTACATTTTCGAATAGTATATACAGCAGGTAATTGTGGTATTGATTACCATTTTGTGGCGCCTTGTGAATGGCTAGGTGGCACTCCCTGTTTGGCATGCTAACAGCATAGCCTGCTATTATTATGTTATGCCCCGTTTTGTGATATATATCTTGCGCCTTGTAGATATCATTACGTATGATGTGTTTGGGCGGGTCAGACTGTGTAGGCAGCTTGCCATCAGTAGTCTGTCCACCGGGAGATTTTATCTCCACACACTAGTCAAATCATGTCAGGTTACATGTGGGCAGGTCAGACTTGTTCTGCTTGCAGTCTACTCGCCGGGAGATCACATCTCCACATATGGGACATTGAAGTTTTCCCCCTGTCTCCCCTCCCTTCCTTCTCGTTATTGCGGAGGTATGGTGGGCGGGACATACTGTACGTCTCGGCACCGTTGGTGGTTGCCGAGACGACGGGTCATATGACATCGACCTGATAACACTCTGACTGGGAGGGTTATCCCCCGTGACACTGCTGCTGATTGGAGCACAGGCAGGTCATGTGGGAGTTCCCACCCGGAAGTGTTTCATGAAGTTTTGATGTCTATTCAGCCTTATACCTGGGCTTGTTAGGTGTTTTAGGTAGATCCCTAGCCACCAATGAGGGTGCTTGATACATGAGTTTTGTCACATGGAGGGCGGGATTTTCAAATTGGATGATGCACCAACCAGGATTATGGCTTATATAAGGAACTGACATGGTGGCCCCAATTCAATTTAGCTAAGGCACATTTTCTATTAGAGGTGACGATTACCACCTAAGGGCACTTGTAATCAATTTAATCTACCATCCTTAATTTGTCTAAATCTGAGGGGGGCTCTTCAGGCCGTTAGATCAGCAGGATGTCATCCAGATAATGGATGACATTCTGGCACTGCGCCTGGTGAGTTAGGATCCAGGTGCAGGATTGAGCAACCGTGTCTGCGTAGTTTGAAGGTGATGTCCTTCAGAAAATAGGTAAGAAAGAAAATGTGACAGTAGCTAACCCCCTAGACAGGCAGCCCAATTTGTGTATGTGAGGTATCGAGATGAATAAAGGGTTCTGGTTCATGTGGGAGAGTGTCGCGTGTACTACCCTTCTGACTCATGCCCTGATAGAATAGAGGTGCTGTTTGTGGCCAAGAGTAATCTGCCGACCGGGAACCTGAAAAAGGTAACATGGAGGTCCAGGTTTAACCTGGCGTGAAGGAGAGCCCTAAGCCCACCCCCTCACCCTGAAACACGACAAACCCCCCCTGGGTAAAAGCGTGCATGCATGTCATATTACCTGTGAGGAAAAACGTCCAACCTTGTGCAGGATAGAACAACCTGTGCAAAAAATTATATATGGGATATACTGCGCTGTGCAATGAGTGAACAAAAAAATTAGCTGCCAACACAGCTGAGACAAAGCAAAAACTGGTGAATATGAAAAAGTGTAGCGCTTATTTTGTGAAAGAGTCAGTTACCAACACATAACAAATGTTGCAAACATGCATATATATTAATTTCAGTGACACCAAGTGACTGAGTGTGATCCGTGAAAAAAAAATATTATATGTAAATAAATCAAAACGAAACAGTCCTCTATTGTGACCACACACAAATAACAGTCCAAAAGTGTAGAAAAAACTGCAAGGTTGAAATAAAGAGTCCCACATGGATATGACCCTCTCTGTGAAAGGATAGAGACACCACCACCGATATAAGGAGGAGGCTTACCAGATGGTATTGACTTGGTAAGGTGTATACCACCCAAGTCAAAACAGGCTTAAATAATCAGTCAGCAAGGTGTATCCAGCTGGTCCTGAATCCGCATATCAGTCGGCACCGCAAATTCCCGTAAACACCAGGAAGTGTGAATACATATAGTCTTGTTGGAGCCAGAGATACGGTAACCACATAACATGCGTAATGGGGAAAAAAACTCACATAGTGTGATACCGTACAAGGAAGTATTTATTTAAAAAAAGATAAAAAAATGTACACTCACATTTGGAAGAACATCATAGGCATATCACAAAATGCAAGAGCCATGTGTGTGAATGGGTCCACCCGACGCGTTTCAACTAAAAAGTCATCATCTGGGGTGTGGACCCCCACAACAACACCGCTATTTATAGATGGAATGACCCCAGCTGGAGTGACCCCGGAAATTACATCACTTCCTGTTGGTGAACAGGAAGTGGCGGCTGCTATTTAAAATATCCCATTTGATCTCAAAAAATCTTCCCATAATATAGGATAATACTGCCAATGAATATTTATTAGATTGTGTTAGATCAATAGATAAATAAGCAGTATAGACATGGCCAGAACTTCTATATCAGCCATATAGAACAGGAAGCACCATCCAAACCTCTCTATGAAGACGAGGCTGGATGACATCACTTCCGCTCTGCACAGGAACATTGGAAAAGATCCCCAAGCCTCACTATGTCTGATATGGCACTGTTTTTTATGAGCCCTAACAAACACTTCCAGTGGTGGTGCTATGGGCAAAGCGCCTGATGTGTTATCGGGAGCAGGGATGAGCCGAACACCCCCCTGTTCGGTTCGCACCAGAACCTGCGAACAGACAAAATGTTCGTGTAAACTTTAGAACCCTATTAAATACAATGGACTCGAACGTTCGAAATCTAAAGTGTTAATTATAAAGGCTAATATGCAAGTTATTGTCCTAAAAAGTGTTTGGGGACCGGGGTCCTGCCCCAGGGGACATGTATCAATGCAAAAAGAAGTTTTAAAAACGGCCGTTTTTTCGGGAGCAGTGATTTTAATAATGCTTAAAATGAAAAAATAAAAGTGAAATATTCCTTTAAATTTCATACCTGGGGGGTGTGTATGATATGCATGTAAAGTGGCGCATGTTTCCCGTGCTTAGATCTGTCCCTGCAAAAAATGTCATTTTTGAAAGAAAAAAATGCATTTAAAACTGACTCGCGGCTATTAATGAATTGTCAGCTCCCGGCAATACATACAAAAGTCATTGATAAAAAAAAAAGCGTGGGGGTTCCCCAGAATTCAATTACCAGGCCCTTCAGGTCTGGAATGGATATTAAGGGGAACCCCGCCGCAAATAAAAAAAAAAATTGACGTGGGGTTCCCCCAAATATCCATTCCAGGCCCTTCAGATCTGGCATGGATTTTAAGGGGAACTCCACCCCAAATTTAAAAAAAAAATGGCGTGGAGTCCCCCTAAAAATCCATACCAGACCCCTTATCCGAGCACGCAACCTGGCCGGCCGCAGGGGAAAAGGGGGGGACGAGAGAGCGGCCCCCCCTCCCTCCTGAACCGTACCAAGCCACATGCCCTCAACATGGGGAGGATGTCCCCATGTTGATGGGGACAAGAGCCTCATCCCCACAACCCTTGCCCGGTGGTTGTGGGGGTCTGCGGGCGGGGGGCTTATCGGAATCTGGAAGACACCTTTAACAAAGGGGGCCCCCAGATCCCGGCCCCCCCCTATGTGAATTGGTAAGGGGTACATTGTACCCCTACCATTTCACGAAGAAAGCGTAAAAAAATGTTTAAAAAAACACACAAACACCTTGAAAAAGACCTTTATTTAAAAAAATAAATAAATAAACATTCCAGCGGTGAAATCCAGTGTCCCGCGGCGATCCCGATGTCCAGCGCTGTCCTTCATTGGTTGTGCCTGAGCGGACCTGATGGGGAACTCCCTCTCAGTATTTTAAATGTATAGACCCGCCCCTTCTAAAGCTCCCCATCAGGTCCGCTCAGCGGACGAGATGCAGAACATGAGAAGGGGCGGGTCTATACATGTATTACCAAAGTGAGAGCAGTTCCCCATCAGGTCCGCCCCCTCGGTATGTCGGACCCGCCTACGTCATTGGCTTGAGCGGGGAACTTCCTTCACTATGTAAATTTAAATTACACAGTGAAGGAAGTTCCCCGCTCAAGCCAATGACGTAGGCGGGTCCGACATACCGAGGGGGCGGACCTGATGGGGAACTGCTCTCACTTTGGTAATACATGTATAGACCCGCCCCTTCTCATGTTCCGCATCTGGTCCGCTGAGCGGACCTGATGGGGAACTTTAGAAGGGGCGGGTCTATACATTTAAAATACTGAGAGGGAATTCCCCATCAGGTCCGCTCAGGCACAACCAATGAAGGACAGCGCTGGACATCGGGATCGCCGCGGGACACTGGATTTCACGGCTGGAATGTTTTTTTTTTTTTTTTTTTTTAAATAAAGGACTTTTTTAAGGTGTTTGTGTGTTTTTTAAACATTTTTTTACGCTTTCTTCGTGAAATGGTAGGGGTACAATGTACCCCTTACCAATTCACATAGGGGGGGGCCGGGATCTGGGGGTCCTCTTTGTTAAAGGGGTCTTCCAGATTCCAATAAGCCCCCCGCCCGCAGACCCCCACAACCACCGGGCAAGGGTTGTGGGGATGAGGCCCTTGTCCCCATCAACATTGGGACATCCTCCCCATGTTGAGGGCATGTGGCTTGGTACGGTTCAGGAGGGGGGGGGGCGCTCTCTCGTTCCCCCCTTTTCCCCTGCGGCCGGCCAGGTTGCGTGCTCAGATAAGGGGTCTGGTATGAATTTTTAGGGGGACTCCACTCCATTTTTTTTTAAATTTGGGGTGGAGTTCCCCTTAAAATCCATGCCAGATCTGAAGGGCCTGGAATGGATATTTGGGGGAACCCCACGTCAATTTTTTTTTAAATTTGCAGCGGGGTTTCCCTTAATATCCATTCCAGACCTGAAGGGCCTGGTAATTGAATTCTGGGGAACCCCCACGCTTTTTTTTTTTTTTTTATCAATGACTTTTGTATGTATTGCCGGGAGCCGACAATTCATTAATAGCCGCGAGTCAGTTTTAAATGACTTTTTTTCTTTCAAAAATGACATTTTTTGCAGGGACAGTTCTAAGCACGGGAAACATGCGCCACTTCACATGCATATCATACACACCCCCCAGGTACGAAATTTAAAGGAATATTTCACTTTTATTGTTTCACTTTAAGCATTATTAAAATCACTGCTCCCGAAAAAACGGCCGTTTTTAAAACTTCTTTTTGCATTGATACATGTCCCCTGGGGCAGGACCCCGGTCCCCAAACACTTTTTAGGACAATAACTTGCATATAAGCCTTTATAATTAGCACTTTAGATTTCTCCCATAGATTTTTCGAATTTGCCGCGAACACCCCAATTTGTTCGCTGTTCGCCGAACAGGCAATGTTCGAGTCGAACATGAGTTTGACTCGAACTCGAAGCTCATCCCTAATCGGGAGGTTGTGAGTTCAAATCCCCGCTTTGGCATGCTGAATTTGAAGTCAAATCAAACTGGGGTCATCCCTAAAAATCTAGAATGCTAATATTGGTTAATGTTCCAAAACCGACAAATTCAACTGTGAAACACAAACTAGCCATTTGAATGGCGACTAGATAGTTGACAGGTTGAAATGGGTATTAAAATTATTAAAACATTTTATTAAAAAAAGGATAAAATTTTAAATTACTACAAAAATTTATGAAAAATCGTCCTTGGAGTCAAGATCTATTAATAAAAGCATTAATATCCCACTCCACATTTAACCCCTGTGGGTGGTGAGTCTGTAACTCGTAAATCCAGAAAGTTTCGAGTCTGGAAACTCCTCTAGTGTTGGCCCCACCCCTCCATGGAGCAACATAACGGTCAATAATCAAGAATTGGGTCCCTGTTGGGTCACGGGCATGGTTTTGCCGATAATGCCGAGGGACCGTGTGTTTGACGCTCCCAAACTTGATTAAGTTGATATGTTCGGTTACCCTGGTCGTGAATGACCTAATGGTCCGCCCAACATATTGTTTACCACATGGACATGTCAGTAAATACACGACATTAATAGTTGCGCATGTACAAAATGGTTTGATTGGATAGACCCGGTTAGTCGCTGTGGACCTAAATTCTTTACTGGCCTTTCTCCCACAGGTGTTATACTGGCATACAAGGCATTTCTTACAGGGGTAGTAGCCTGTCCAGTTATGAAAAAATGTTGGCCTAATCGGAGGATTAATGATGGTTGGTGCAATTTTACTTTTAAGTGAGGGCACTCCTCGGTATATCACTTTAGGTCTTTCTGGTAAAAGTGTACCGAGGATTCGATCATTCCTCAAGATACCCCAATGTTGTTCAAAAATAGCCTTGATTTGCTTGTGTTGGGTAGAAAAGGCTGTAAGAAAAGACCATCTAAAATTGTCTTCCCTTTCTCTTTGAGGTCTATCTGCTAACAATAGAGATCGGTCGATATTCAGAACCTTAGTCATCTCATTCTCGACATCTCGATTGTCATATCCCTTTTCAATAAACCGGCCTCTTAGAATGTCAGCTTGTATCCTGAAAGTTTCTGTGTCAGTACAATTCCTGCGGAGTCGCAGGAATTGACTTTTGGGAACGGATTTTAGCCAGGACTTATGATGGCAACTGTCTGTGGGTATATATCCGTTCCTATCCGTAGGTTTGAAATACGTACTGTACTTGAATTGATACTCAAACCTTTCTATTTCAAGATCCAAAAAATGGATTTTAGACTGGCTAAATTCGTATGTAAGTGAAATCCCTCTGTCATTCTCATTGAGCTCTGAGAAGAAATCTTCAAGAGATTCAGGGGTGCCAGCCCAAAGGAGGAGGATGTCGTCTATGTACCTGGCCCACATAATTAACTGCGGGTGTTCCAGGGCATAGACGGCATCCTCCTCCCACTTGGCCATGAAAAGGTTTGCTAAACTGGGAGCAAACTTTGCTCCCATCGCAACTCCCTTATGCTGCAAATAAAAGCGACCATCGAACCAAAAATAATTATGTTGGGTGGCAAACTCCAACAAATCAACTATAAAATCCACCTGAGGTTTAGCGAGAGTGACATCCCTATTTAGAAAATCCTTAGCAGCCTCCATTCCTCTCTGATGAGGAATGCAGGTGTATAAGGATGCCACATCCGCTGTGGCCATAATCAAATCGCCTTCAAAGGTGATAGCAGACAGGCGTTTAATCACATCCTTCGTGTCTTTAAGGTAGGATGGAGTTTTGCGTACAGATGGTTGCAAAAAGAAATCAATGTACCTACCAATTCTAGAGGTGACGGAATCTATCCCGCTAATGATGGGACGTCCAGGGGGATGAAGGGAATCTTTATGAACCTTAGGTAAATAATAAATAACAACAATGCGGGGGGCTAAAGGAACAAGGAACGGATCACACTCAGTCACTTGGTGTCACTGAAATTAATATATATGCATGTTTGCAACATTTGTTATGTGTTGGTAACTGACTCTTTCACAAAATAAGCGCTACACTTTTTCATATTCACCAGTTTTTGCTTTGTCTCAGCTGTGTTGGCAGCTAATTTTTTTGTTCACTCATTGCACAGCGCAGTATATCCCATATCTAATTTTTTGCACAGTTTACTTGACATTATATTGCAGCAGTGTTCATTATTTATTTGGTGTAATACCAACCACTAATATGGATGTATTTGACTACCGTGCATCACGCACAGTCAATACAGAGGGTGTGTTTGTAGCCACTGGTAGTGACAAAGAAATTGGAGGGTTATTTTTAAGGCTTAGGAATGTCATGGTGTCAGAACTCCATCTTCAGTGGGACCTTGTGTTCCTGGAACAATATGTGACGGAACAGATGGTCCCACGAAGTCTCAGATGGGACATTCATCCACAACAGGGTGAGGGAGATTTTGACTCCTGGTTTAAATATTTCAATGAGGCTAGTACCAAATTTTTAAATTTCCTCATTACCAGGAAGAGAAGTCGCCTCTCTGTCTTGGATAGAGAGATCAAGGAATTAAAGGAAGGACTGCTTGTGTATAAAAACTCAGTTGAATACAATTCCTTGTCCTCTAACCTCCAGGCCCATTTGATCAAGGAGGATAAAGATCAAAAGACTAAAAAACATAAAAAATACTCGCGGGATATAGGTGACTATAGGGCGGGTAAGGTATTCAGCTGGCAGAAAACTCCAGTACAGGATCAAACTATGGAAGTTAATTCTTCTAATATAGGAGCGCAGGCTCCTCTGATTGATTACCAGACCCAACCGAAACCTTCTATGAATAGGAGCCTACTACCTAGGGATCCTCCTCCAACCCAGGGTGGTCGCCCCCAAAATGTACATACCCCTAGGAACACACAGAGGGGTAGAGGACATAATTCTAATAGAAGGGGAGGGAGAGGACATAGAGGGAACCATTCTAACCCTGACGGTCATTATTATGATCGTGAGCCATCCTATCAGAGGGGGTCTCCCTATTATAGGGGATCACCCGCTAGATATCAAGACCACCATAATGGTTACCCTAAACCGTCCCACTATAGTCATCCACCAACATCCACTTATAACAGATATTCTCCACTTCAAGATCAGTATAATGATGGGGTATATCCGTATCCAAATGCTGAGTATGATCAGCCTTCCTATGGATATCAACAACCAATCTCCCAACCCCGCCCAAATCAGGGTTTTCACGAGGACCCCCCAGGGAGAAAAAGGGGCCGAGACCCAAGAGAGGGTCCAGAGGAGGGAGGAGGAGCCAGAGACGAAAAGCGAGGGCGAACATAATCTGTAAAGGAGTGTTCAACCTGAGTAGTACTGTTTTAACACATGAAGAAAAGATTGTTTTGGACAAGGGTCTCAAATTTGCTCCCCCGCGGAGGTTGAACAAATTTGACACCTTTGTCGACATTCATAAGTACATTAGGAAGATTAACATACAGCGCTATATTACTTCCAATCCTACTAGAAGTATAGCGAGGGCAGCTACGTCAGGTACTGTCCATTCAGGTTTATCCAATCCATCCCTGTTCAACCCCCCTAACCAGCTTGCTCCAGCAATAAACATGTTTAGAGATCTGGTATTGAAAGATCTTGCCAAATTACCTCCTAAACGAGTTTTCAATAATCCTTTACCTAGTCAGGGTCTTAAATCCTTGTGTGACAATAAGGATCTGGTTATCCGTCCCGCTGACAAAGGCGGAGGCATTGTATTGCTGGACAAACAGGACTATATGGGGGAGATGTACAAAATTCTGAGTGATCAGGATACGTACAAAGAGCTACCCAGTAATCCGACATCTAAATTCAAGAGACAATTAACCAGTCTTATCGCTCAGGGTTATGAGTCCTCAATTTTAAATAGTAAAGAAAAATCGTTCCTTGTTCCTTTAGCCCCCCGCATTCCTGTTATTTATTATTTACCTAAGGTTCATAAAGATTCCCTTCATCCCCCTGGACGTCCCATCATTAGCGGGATAGATTCCGTCACCTCTAGAATTGGTAGGTACATTGATTTCTTTTTGCAACCATCTGTACGCAAAACTCCATCCTACCTTAAAGACACAAAGGATGTGATTAAACGCCTGTCTGCTATCACCTTTGAAGGCGATTTGATTATGGCCACAGCGGATGTGGCATCCTTATACACCTGCATTCCTTATCAGAGAGGAATGGAGGCTGCTAAGGATTTTCTAAATAGGGATGTCACTCTCGCTAAACCTCAGGTGGATTTTATAGTTGATTTGTTGGAGTTTGCCACCCAACATAATTATTTTTGGTTCGATGGTCGCTTTTATTTGCAGCATAAGGGAGTTGCGATGGGAGCAAAGTTTGCTCCCAGTTTAGCAAACCTTTTCATGGCCAAGTGGGAGGAGGATGCCGTCTATGCCCTGGAACACCCGTAGTTAATTATGTGGGCCAGGTACATAGACGACATCCTCCTCCTTTGGGCTGGCACCCCTGAATCTCTTGAAGATTTCTTCTCAGAGCTCAATGAGAATGACAGAGGGATTTCACTTACATACGAATTTAGCCAGTCTAAAATCAATTTTTTGGATCTTGAAATAGAAAGGTTTGAGTATCAATTCAAGTACAGTACGTATTTCAAACCTACGGATAGGAACGGATATATACCCACAGACAGTTGCCATCATAAGTCCTGGCTAAAATCCGTTCCCAAAAGTCAATTCCTGCGACTCCGCAGCAATTGTACTGACATTGAAACTTTCAGGATACAAGCTGACATTCTAAGAGGCCGGTTTATTGAAAAGGGATATGACAATCGAGATGTCGAGAATGAGATGACTAAGGTTCTGAATATCGACCGATCTCTATTGTTAGCAGATAGACCTCAAAGAGAAAGGGAAGACAATTTTAGATGGTCTTTTCTTACAGCCTTTTCTACCCAACACAAGCAAATCAAGGCTATTTTTGAACAACATTGGGGTATCTTGAGGAATGATCGAATCCTCGGTACACTTTTACCAGAAAGACCTAAAGTGATATACCGAGGAGTGCCCTCACTTAAAAGTAAAATTGCACCAACCATCATTAATCCTCCGATTAGGCCAACATTTTTTCATAACTGGACAGGCTACTACCCCTGTAAGAAATGCCTTGTATGCCAGTATAACACCTGTGGGAGAAAGGCCAGTAAAGAATTTAGGTCCACAGCGACTAACCGGGTCTATCCAATCAAACCATTTTGTACATGCGCAACTATTAATGTCGTGTATTTACTGACATGTCCATGTGGTAAACAATATGTTGGGCAGACCATTAGATCATTCACGACCAGGGTAACCGAACATATCAACTTAATCAAGTTTGGGAGCGTCAAACACACGGTCCCTCTGCATTATCGGCAAAACCATGCCCGTGACCCAACAGGGACCCAATTCTTGATTATTGACCGTTATGTTGCTCCATGGAGGGGTGGGGCCAACACTAGAGGAGTTTCCAGACTCGAAACTTTCTGGATTTACGAGTTACAGACTCACCACCCACAGGGGTTAAATGTGGAGTGGGATATTAATGCTTTTATTAATAGATCTTGACTCCAAGGACGATTTTTCATAAATTTTTGTAGTAATTTAAAATTTTATCCTTTTTTAAATAAAATGTTTTAATAATTTTAATACCCATTTCAACCTGTCAACTATCTAGTCGCCATTCAAATGGCTAGTTTGTGTTTGACAGTTGAATTTGTCGGTTTTGGAACATTAACCAATATTAGCATTCTAGATTTTTAGGGATGACCCCAGTTTGATTTGACTTCAAATTCAGCATGCCAAAGCGGGGATTTGAACTCACAACCTCCCAATAACACATCAGGCGCTTTGCCCATAGCACCACCACTGGAAGTGTTTGTTACGGCTCATAAAAAACAGTGCCATATCAGACATAGTGAGGCTTGGGGATCTTTTCCAATGTTCCTGTGCAGAGCGGAAGTGATGTCATCCAGCCTCGTCTTCATAGAGAGGCTTGGATGGCGCTTCCTGTTCTATATGGCTGATATAGAAGTTCTGGCCATGTCTATACTGCTTATTTATCTATTGATCTAACACAATCTAATAAATATTCATTGGCAGTATTATCCTATATTATGGGAAGATTTTTTGAGATCAAATGGGATATTTTAAATAGCAGCCGCCACTTCCTGTTCACCAACAGGAAGTGATGTAATTTCCGGGGTCACTCCAGCTGGGGTCATTCCATCTATAAATAGCGGTGTTGTTGTGGGGGTCCACACCCCAGATGATGACTTTTTAGTTGAAACGCGTCGGGTGGACCCATTCACACACATCGCTCTTGCATTTTGTGATATGCCTATGATGTTCTTCCAAATGTGAGTGTACATTTTTTTATCTTTTTTTAAATAAATACTTCCTTGTACGGTATCACACTATGTGAGTTTTTTTCCCCCATTACGCATGTTATGTGGTTACCGTATCTCTGGCTCCAACAAGACTATATGTATTCACACTTCCTGGTGTTTACGGGAATTTGCGGTGCCGACTGATATGCGGATTCAGGACCAGCTGGATACACCTTGCTGACTGATTATTTAAGCCTGTTTTGACTTGGGTGGTATACACCTTACCAAGTCAATACCATCTGGTAAGCCTCCTCCTTATATCGGTGGTGGTGTCTCTATCCTTTCACAGAGAGGGTCATATCCATGTGGGACTCTTTATTTCAACCTTGCAGTTTTTTCTACACTTTTGGACTGTTATTTGTGTGTGGTCACAATAGAGGACTGTTTCGTTTTGATTTATTTACATATAATATTTTTTTTTCACGGATCACACTCAGTCACTTGGTGTCACTGAAATTAATATATATGCATGTTTGCAACATTTGTTATGTGTTGGTAACTGACTCTTTCACAAAATAAGCGCTACACTTTTTCAGGATAGAACAACCTGACCTCACTGACCTATGGAGAAAGACAGCCAAGAAAATGTGAGTGGCCGGGTAAAGTACCACTGGAGACGAGCTTGTAACGCGTGATGCAAGAAAGTAGCCTCAAAAGGGAGGCAAAAAAAACCAGTATAGAAAAGTGGAACATCTATGGGGATAACCAAGGCCATGCCGACCGAGTGACGTAAATAAATGAGCTGACACTGAAAAGAGGCATACTGAAGCATGTCAGCGTTTACAACCCAAGAAGTGTGAACGGACAAATGAGTGGTATAAGTGGCGAATGAGTGCTTGTGGCAGCAACCTTAAGGGGGAGGCCATGTAGCAGAAGCTCATGGAGCCTGTGAATGAGTAATGAGAGCTTGTGGCAAAGAAGCTCGAGAAGGAGGCTGTGTAGCAAAAGCTTGTAGTGCCTGTAAACAGGTAATGAGTGGTATGAGCAGAAACTGAGAGCTTGTGGCAGGAACCTCATGGGGAAGGCCGTGTTGCAGAAGGATGATGCCTGTTGGAGGAACGTATTATATTTATACACACACACACACTAAAAAGTGTTTGGGGACCTGGGTCCTGCCCCAGGGGACATGTATCAATGCAAAAAAAAAAGTTTTAAAAACTGCAGTTTTTTCGGGAGCAGTGATTTTAATAATGCTTAAAGTGAAACAATAAAAGTGAAATATTCCTTTAAATTTCGTACCTAGGGGGTGTGTATAGTATGCCTGTAAAGTAGCGCTTGTTTCCCGTGCTTAGAACTGTCCCTGCACAAAATGTAATT